>JAHZNG010001347.1:0-38751 GCA_027744375.1 Orchesellides sinensis | reverse complement strand
TTTTTTAGCGTTAAAAAGGTTTTTAAAATCAACGGATTCTCTGAATAATACTTATAGGAAAGTACAAAAAGGTATCTGAAGTGCCCAGCAGCCGTCAGTGTCTTCATCCTAAAGAAACTTCTTCAGGGCAAATATGATTTAGACCCTGGAACTGACATTGATGTCATGTTTGGGGACCGAATATTACCTGATGACTTTCTACTTATGGATGTAGCCTACAAGTATTCTTGGACAATGGTAAGGAAAACAGCTACATATGTGGTTAAACCTATGCGGTTGTGTTACAATATTTTTAAAAGAATCTTTAACATCCGGTTTATAATTAAATTATTTACTGACAGAATGGAAGCAAGCCATTATGTCTAAGGTACCGCATCAAGGGACTTGCCCGGCCGGTAATAAAACATGAAAAGCCAATAAATGACACTCTTTCTGCAAAAGAAACAAAAGTTGCAACTTCAGAAGACGTGCAAACTCCTAGTAAGAAGGTTTGTAATGAAAATGGAAGTAACATTATGCCACCCGCGAAGGAAATCAAAAACACAGCAATTAAGCTTCCCAGAAATGGTGTGATACAAAAAGAAATTCCAATAACTGCTGCAAAAACACCAAACGGGAAAGTAAGAGGTCGTAAACGGAAGCACATTCGTTTCCCAGATATTGTCATTGAGAGCAAGGATGACTTGAAGAGTCTTGCAAAGCGATTAAAAATATCAAAGGATGAAGGTTTACCGCAGTCACAAGCAAAATCTCCATTCCAGTCGTCTCAACTAGAATTGATTTCTACAAAAAGCAAAAATAGCAATAAACCCAGCACCAAAGAAGTAAAAGAGGTGCAACTTCAGATAAGCGAGAATGGAGTAATGAGTGCCCTCAGCCTTTCATCTGGGGAACAAAAAATCATTTTAAATATGAGCCCGTCCTCATCAAACAATTCAAATCCTAGTCCAACAAGTTCGAAAAACATTGACTTAGCTGAGAAGTTATTACTATCCGGAAATTTCCATTCAAAGACCTGCCCTTCAGGTGTAACAGAAATTATATGCGATAAGCCAGATCCCATTTCAAGCATTATTAAACCTCCATCCGCCAAGCCTGGCTATGTCACTTTAAATATTCCCAATCCAAACAATCCTATTCCATCGCAAAATAATCGTTTTCAAAATATTCAAACTATAAACATCAACGAATCCAAGAAATCCCCGTACACCAATGGCTCAACTACTCCTCCCAACGTCTCAAATGGGAAAACAACTCCAAACAAGAATTCAAGTGAAAAGTGCACAAAATCTAGCCTCATGCAAAAGATTAAAAACAGAATCAGTGGGAAAAATAATGATGGAGACAATGTGATTAAAGCGATAAGTGATTTGGGAAAACTGTGCAGTAGTACTAACACGGAGCCTGAAGGAAGCTCAACCGAAGGTCAAAGAAGTGTTGGAGTGCACTCACTGCCAATAATAACACTAAATAACCATTATCAGCAACAGAACAGAAGTAAAAGTTTGAATGGAACACACAAAAATAATCCTGTCAGCAATAACAATTTCCAACTGCCCCTTGCGTTTAATTTTTCACCTTCGTCAGGAATGTCTGTCAGCATGATCTCATGTACTGCCACGACTAGTAGCACAACTGGAACATCCAGTAATAATAGCACTACCATTACTTTGTGTCCCCCGACCAGCATACCTTCACCAGTCACTCCACCAAAAAGAACGTCACTTCAAACGACGGTGGTGAATGGCGACTTGAAATTTACAACGAGTCCAAAACCAATCCTCCCTAAGAACGGGGACATGGATAGTTCGCCCAACACGAAGCCTCCTAAATTTTTTAAGTCTCGCCATGGAACATCCCCTGATTCATCCCTGTCAACGACATCAAAGCAAAAAGCAATAACTCCGCAGAAACAAGAATCCACAAGGAAAAAGCATGGTTCAGCAACCAAACATCCGTCAGAGCCAAGCCAGAAAAAAATCAAAGAAAGGAAAGACACCTTGAAAGAAGGGACTAAAATGAACCAGTACAGCACTTCGTATTCTCAAACTACTGCTGTCAGCACTTCACTTCATAGCATGACGACAACATCAACCTCCGCTGGTTCAAATGGAGTTTCCAACGGAGTTCCAATTCCACGGTCATTGCCATATCCGCCGACAAACACTGATAAGCTTGCACAACATTTAAGTGCTCTAAATGGAATTCCATTTGGAATAAACTCAGCAGATTCATTAACATCCAGCTTTGGCGCTGCTGCTGCAGCCGCTGTCGCCGCCGCTGCGTCTAATAATAACGGTTTGCCTTTAGGCATGACTCCGTTTGTCACTGACAATTACTGCTCAATGCCGTTTCAAAGGCATTCAATGGCACAATTTCCGTTTCCATTTAATTATCCTGGTATTAATTTTCCAGGGATTGGGTCACCTTCTAATCTTATTTCTCCTACTTCAATAAATTTACAAAATCCCAAGCCAAGTCCAACTGCTCATACAAGCTCGCTTGGAAACGGCGGTTCCAGAATGTCAAACGGTGCTTCGTCTTCACCGCAAGAAACTGCTTCTTCGTTAGATCTTTCGTTAGGGAAAGGAGCCAAGGAAGAAACTGAATCTAAAGCCATAGATGGACAAGTCAAATCTCCTATGTTGGTTCATCTATTGAACGCAAGCAAGAAAATGAAAGCTGGAGACATTTATACAAAGTCTAAAGACTCAAAATCATCATCTACATCCCCTAAGGCTGAGTCTAAAAAACCAGATAAAACTGGTAAAGGTAGCTCACCAGATAAAGTTAGGGTCAATGGTATTGACAAAGGGGACAGAACTCGAAGCCCCTGTACGAGTCCCAAGGAAAACAGGATGGAAGATGGCAATTCTAAGATTTCAAATGAAACAAACTCAAATTCATTAGAGGAGTCAAAATCTAAATCACCAAATGGTGACGCATTGCGAAATAATGGAAAGGAAAGCAATAGCGAATCAGACCTTCAAAAAGGTTCTGAAGCAAAAGAGACTGAAACTAGTAGTCAAAATGGGAATCCATCCCTTAGCCAGTATGAACTGTTGTGCTTGTCTGCTCAGAAAAATAATAATAACCACTCGATACGTAATAATCATGAGAAATCTGGCGAGGACGCGTTGGGTTCCAGTAAAGTACTTAAAGGTTTGGAATGTGCCAATATTGATACTAACGGCAAGAACGGAGATGGCTCTTCAGCCGTTACAGAAATAAGCTCAAAATCTGGTAGTGCCTAGAACGTAGTATGTATATTGACGGGATAAACTTATCCAACAAAGCATTGTAACGAGAGTGGCAACTTTGCTTTGTAAGTGGTTTTATAACTGTTATATGATTACCATATCGAATTGGAAAAACAAAACATTAGTCAAACCATTGTAACATTTGAAATGTATATCTCTGTACATTATGACGATTGTACATTTAATTCTGCAAGTCCGAAATTCTATAATTAAAATATTTAATTAGATAGGGGTTTGCAGTAGCTCTCTATCTCCTCCGTGATCTTAATTCATCTTGAATGATTACCTTGTTTCGTTTCGTATCAAACTTTCAATGTAAATAAAATAAAATATGTACCTAAGAATTATACGCGCGTTCAAATTGCATACTATATAAATTTATTGTGAGACTCTGATTTTCTATTGTGAATAAGTACCTTTTCCGCCGAACTTCAGTACCTTCTCGTAATCTCAGAATGACAAAAATGGTTTAAAAGATTTTAAATAAAATGTTTTAGATAGTTAGTGTACCCAATACTTAGTGTAAAGTATTGTTAGTTTTTTAAATTTCTGCATAGGTAGTTACTTATTTAAATTATGTTAAAATCCTTTTATTATTCAGCTCAAACTTGTAACCTTTGTTCTCTCATATAAGTATTTTTACTTGTACGCTTGTCTGCTAGTTTTGCGGTTAATCCTTGTTAACACATTCTTCTTTTTAATTACGCTTATTACATTGGGTAATGTATGAACTTATTGAGACTGGATTGGGCCAGACCGCAAGTGGCCTACCTGTTGTCTATAAGATTTTAGGTGTTACAAATGTGATCTTCAAACATCTGCTGTTGTTATTCCCTACAAAGCTACAATATTAAAGTCTAATCAATTGTTTCAAGAATTTTTTGTATTCTTACTAAATGTACGTATCCATATGTGTATTTTGTTATTAGCTGGATCTCTTTTTGTAAGCAGCAGTAAATGCCATCGCAAATATATGTAAATGATGGCATACAAATTCTTTTGTACCGTATTGATTTTATGAAGTATTTAGTTTTCTTTATTTTCCGTATTTCCTGTTAACCTTTCATGCTGCTAGATGTGGATAAAAATGTTATAAAAACTTCGTATATCCAGGATTTTAATAGTTTATAGTTTGTATAGTTTCATACAAAATCATAGCTTATAATGAATGTATCAAAAGGATAAATTAGATATCAAATGTGAGCATCATCAGATACAGGGTATAAATTTTTCTTTAAATTTGTTATATCACAAACAATATATAAATTAAATTTTATTCATGTTAATAATTTCAGCTATATAACACGAGAATATAAATTAGCTGTACATTTGGTTATATTGAATACGCTCGGATTGAAAATAAATAAATCGTTAATACACACTGGTCCAAAAACGTAAAATAGAGTGAAATATAGAAATACAAGTTTATTGTAAGAAGATGTGATGTACCTATAACATTGTGGTAAAAGTAAATCAAATCTTTATACATAAAATAGCGAAAAGCTTGGCGATTATATGCATTTTTTGTTAAATAATCCAAACCAACTAAATGACCTAAATATAAGTATCATCCAGGGTGTAGGCTAAAGTAACATCATTTGTATGATGGGCATAATTATTCATACATTCTATACGTTCATAAATGTTAAAAGGGTTAACGGAAAGGATATTATAATACCATTGCTATCATAGGATATGAATATGGTACATCTTTTGTTACTTGTTACACTTTATTCCATCACCCATGGTCAAAATTTGCCTTTTCCGGAGCAATAATATCCCTTTTAAGAAAAGAATCCCAAAATGTGTTTAGTCATTCAAATCAACATAAAAACATAGGCATTACAGACAATATATCACGAAAACTTGTTAATCTCTTAGCCACATCCTGTAAAAAAGATTGGTTTTGTCAAGTACACTCGCTCAATTCATGAACTCATAAGCAACATCATATAAAAGCCTAGATCTAAGGATTCATGCAAGGAAGGCCTTATATATTGTATGACTTTACTCGAAGATTGAAGATATACAGGCGCATTTATTCGTGCCAAGATTCTTGCACGAGTAAAAAAAGTACATATAATTCTGAAGAGTAGGTACAAAGCAATATAGTGTGTGGTGGTGCTGTCGGATCTATTTGCCCGATCCTGTGTTAGTGAAAGGGCTGCTGCATACGAAAAGAAAAGGTAAAGTTGTAAGTTGAGTTCTCCAGTTTCCCCTGGTGTGTTTCACAGTTCATATAATGGAAATATAACATTCGTATATATATAAATATAAAAAGCTTTGTTGATATACCTAAGCACATCTTATGCCAATACAAATGCCCATTTACTGCGTGCGTGATACATCACTCTTCAAGCGAGCTTGTTAGATAACATAAAACTTTACTGACAAGCAAGAGTGGAACGGAGGTTGAAGTTGATGTGGAGGAAATATTAAACGAAACCAAGTTTTTGAGTTAAGTCATATTACATTTTAGGGGAAGGGACATGAACAAACATCCTTTCAACCTCTAACACACTGCATCTAGCAGTTGGTCGTGTTGAACTTGTACAACTTTGTAGGATAGGGGAAAACGACTTGACCGAACACAATATGGTGCCTTGCAGGAGCCAATCGAATAATCAGTTTTAGAACTGGAATATCTCCCTAGCGCTCCTCGTCGTTGCTCCCTTCCTTGCACTAATATAAATTAACCATTGATGTGTAATCGTCCTTTATTATTACATTTTTATTGCTTTCTTTATTTTTTACGTTTCCTTTAAGTAACTCATTACTATCATTATTATAACGCTCGTTCCTTAATACTATGTGATGAGCTGCATTCTGAAACAAGTTTTAATCCTGAGGAGCAATAAAAGTTTACATACGTCAGCATTCATCTTTACATTCACCAATCTAGTGTACCAAGTAATAATTCAGAAAAATTAAGTTCCAGAAATATTTTAAAATTAATAATATATTTTCCTTATGCAAACAACAGAAAAGAAATATTTTCTTGTCCCATGAAGGCAAACCTCTGCATGGTAGCACTATTTTCGTAGCTTTATTAACTTCTAACTTCTCAAGGTCCAATGCAGAAGTATGTGTGAACCTTACTGTGAATTGAGGATGATCTGTAACAAATGAATGTCCTTCATTCTTCTACTTCTCACACAAATCGTAGGGTTTAGCTCTTACATACGTACACCCCAGCAAACAATTTAAAGCATCTCAGAATGCTAATCATTTATTTGAGTTTCCTATCTTAACTTTTTTCCTAATGCACAACTTCTTGGAAAATTATTGGACAAGGAAGTGCGTATTACGAGAAGCAAATCATTTATATATTACAGTACAGATGCATGTAGATAATTCTAAGCTCAGTGCAGGAAAATGATAGGACTAAATAAAAAATCTTTGGAATATTGAATGCTACGTCTTTTAGCTGCAACTTAAATATAGCTTATGCCAATAATTTAACTATAATTTATTGCAAACATCGTCTGCTGTTGATATTTCATTTTAATGAAAAATTATTACTTTGACCATGAATATCATCCCGGAGAGAATTTGAATGTGCAATGCTTAAATTTATTTCGGAAACCTTTACACTTTATGAATTTAGAAACTACAAAATATTTTTCCTGAATTAAGAGAATCATCTAACATCCGCCTATTCAAATATGTCAAAGGTTTCGGGTTATCCTCTGCTCTACAAAATTAACCTCTTAGTCAGAAAAATCATGGCTTTAATATAATGCCAAGATGTTCACAGTTTAAATCATATCGATATAAAGCGATCTAGAAAATTCCTCGCGAGTAGAGTTGATAGACACAACTAGCTTCTGTCTGCATTCCTTTCTCTTCTCTCTGGTTCTGGTTTAAAATCTATACTCTTCGCCTTCCTCCCTTTCTACTTTTTAGCTTTACAACACTGACAAGAAAACCTCTACTTGTCCATGAACGAAACTGAACTTCGTTCACTGAAAGGGAAGATGGCTGCACAAGTTTTTTCAACTCGTGGGTTGGGGGAAAGGTTGGAGTTGGCGAGGGATACGGATCGAACACTTGGCTCCTGCAAAACTAAGCTGTACAAGTTTTTCCCTACAAGAACCCTAGTTTCAAAGCTCTGACACCAGATCCAGTTGTCTGTCGAGCTGAACTCAGCACGGAAACAGATATCAGCATTCAAAACATGATTCGGTTGTAAAAATCCCAACCGATAATTTACAGCTTACCAATTTATGTACATGATACATATCAGAGAACATGAATTTTTTAAATGCAACTGAAAACATGATTTTTGAATTGTTTTTTACTATTTATTGCAAATCAGAATACTGGTGAAACATTCAGTAGGCATTGGGAAGTGAGGAAAGAAGAGAGTAGAATAAATTCATCTTTAGCTCTTCCCTTCTAAAAGCTTTAGCCTTATTCACCAAAATTCTCGAACAGACGCATAAAATTTAAACATAGAGTTGTCAGTAGATAAAATACTTCAGTTGTACGTTCCATTTTTCAAGCAAAGACAGTCACGCATTTGACTCTCATCAGAAAAATTTGAATTTAAAATTTATTCTGTTTCACAAAGGGGATGTTTGCTTGCATAGTAATGAGTTTTCAGACAATGCAGCGATGTATCTGGCACTAGAAAACGTTTACAGTTTACAATATAGAAAAAAGTCAATACTTTTTGAAGATACCAAGCTAAACGGATTTGTTCGGAAAATAACTTAACTATGCATAAGCATAAGCATGCATTGAAAATATGTAACGTCAGATTTCTTACATAGTTCCTTCTTCGTTCCATATTGTCAGGGCGCATTCAATCTCTTTGAAGTCATGTCATGCTAAAGACTACAGCTTATCGTATGCACATTAAGTTTTCTATAACTCCTTTAAAATATCTCTGTCAAGATAAAAACACAAGGATGTGATAAATGATCAAGATATCAAGATGACGTAACAAGGAATAAATGAGGTATAGCGTCAAAAACTGCTATTGCAATGCACATGTAAAATTATCTATGTATATTATTTTAAATTTGTGATGCTATTGAGAAACTGATGATGAGAAAACAGAATGATGATTGCGGCAGCATTTACCAAAAGATGTTGATGAAGTTGATGTTATACACTCTTGCATTCATACATACATGCAACGAATGGCTTTTCATGTTAGATTTGTTTCTCTCTGTCGTGCTATTCTACTCCGAAGTAAAAATCATCTTCTCGCTAGTTTTTTTTTCTTCGTGACTCTGAGATGCCGACAGCTAGGACAACTATCAACTGAATGTGACGAGCAAAAGCTTGCATTGAACCGAAAAGTTCATTGTGTATTATTCTCTGTTCGTATTATAGCATGGCTGAACAGTTTTTCGCTTCAGTCATTTTTTTGTTTTGGCTAGCATCTTGTCTTGTTCTTACAGTTCATTCTTGCATACAAATACCATGTAATGTGAGAGGATTTTCTTTGTGTAAAAATTCAGGATTAGCGGAACTGCTATATAGTTTCAGTCTATCGTTTTAGATGAATCTTTTTGGTGGGTTGTAAATCTTCTGCCTGTCATGTTTACTGGCGCGCATACAGTTCGTGAAGAAGAAAATGAAGCATTATTATTCTAAATTGGAAAGTCAAGGAGGAAAATGGTTTTAGATTTGGCGATGAAAATAATTAAATACCTATATTAAGATGCTAAGGGTGGTTTATAATGAATTTTAATACCTAAAAATGAAAAACTATATGACTGGACTGCAAGCTTTATTTGTACCTAACGTAAGCTAGTTTGTAGGTAAAATATACGAAGAAGTTTTAAATTGGACGATAGAGTAAATGAACTAATGGAAATGTTACGTGTACTGATAGGATTTTATTGGAAGACATCTTTACAAAAAAATTGTTTCTAAAGAACTACAATATAACCTTCGCCCAACCATTTGCTATACAGTTTATTTTTTAGATTTGAGCCAAGCACTTTCTAATTTGTAACATATCGTATATAACAGCATTTTCAAGTCTCAAAGAAGCGTTCATATATTTATTGCCAGAAAATCAGCTTCAAAGTGTGGACAATTATGATTTCTAAGTCCAAATACACCATAAGTTCTTGGTTATTTGACATCTGGTAAACATTTAAATTAAAATGTACATGTTTTTGTAACCAAAATCGCGTTTTAATGTCTTTAATGTATAGAAACGGTCTTTTACTTATAATCTCGGCGACAATTTACAAGAATTTCTCTTTACTAGTATAAGCTTAAACTATTACCTTTAAACTAAACATTATTAAAAACTAACAAGCAATTGGGTGGGAGATTTTCTTTCTCATGACCTCACTTTAATGAAAATTTAGATAATGCATCACATCGTAGCTAAGCGTCACTGAAGACATGTCGTGCTGCAGGTAAAAAATTGAAAAGATTACTTTTGGTACATTACGTGAATGCATGCGAGCTACATGGTGATCGTTTGACGATATGAAGAAAGAGTTACAACGATTCATTCTCTTTTCTCACGATGCAACTCATTTCTCTGCAATGCATGCATCATTTAGACAATTATTTAGATTCCTACGGGTAGACCCATATTCATGTAATGTAGTTTGAATATATAAATAAAAACAAGCACAAAATTATGTTATGCATGAGTAAATTTTGCTCCGTAGGACATCTCAGACTTTAAAAATACGTATAGAAAAGTAGTTTAATATGCTCAGAAAATAGGTTTAATTACTATTTTATTACCTATCCTAGAAATATTTTACAATCTTTCTCCTGTTTACGTAGTTTAATGTATATATTATGCGAATAAAATGGCGGAGCTTTGCAGTAAACTACTTTTTTTATTAAATTTCTCATTAGTATTGTAGTGATAATTAAGTTTGACTACCCAATTAAAGAATAACTGCTGAAATCCTATTTTTTATACAATATTTTACTACGGAATTTTTCTCAAGACTATCCTTCTCCCTTACTAAGATTATTATTACAAGGGAAATTATAAAAAGATTTGGTATAATTTGGTTTTTAGTGATGAGGTTGATATAGGAGTGATAATAAGGATAATGAATAGGATGTGTGAATACGTGTGAGAAATACTGAAAGTAACTTTTCATGTTTTGTAATTCCTTAACGATCTGATAGCAAGCGAGTTTGTCTTGCTGTGTATTCCTTAACTGCCACAAGAAACTGGATAATAAGTTCAGCTTGTGGAACAGGGCTTTCGTATTCATCATAAAATGTACTTCGCCATGTCGAAGATATGTTTTTTGTTTCCCTTTTCTTAGATTTGTGTATAGTAAGAAGTATAAAAAATATTTTTCTTCACGGATGGTCTGGTTATGTTAGAAGGGAAGGTCCTGTTTTTTTTCTCTTTTTATACCCTCCAGCATGTCTTCTTCTTACAAACTGCCTTACCATCGTAATTACTTCTTTGGATAGGTTGGTCTGTTAAAATGAAGATTTTTTATGGACAAACCTTCTCAAAACATGTATCCCAATCCCCATATATCAGTTGCAGTTTAACTGGAAGAAAATCTGACAGAAAAATTATTTTTACAATATGGAATAATATTGTGGGTACTTTCAGTTAGACGGTTGTAAATTACAAAGACTAGTTTGATGTATACCTACTGCACGGCACGTCAAACTGAGTGTGTAAAGGAGTGCTAATTAATGCAATGTTTTGTAAGGTTGAAAGCGATAAAGCTCTATTAAAACATAAATTGTAAATACCATCGACCAAAAAAAAATTACTGGAGATTCTTTTGATATACTTGTTCTCGGGATGAGAACGTGGTATTTAAAGTTAGCTTCGAAATGTCGAGATATTTTATGCAAGGGTTGGTATAGATGGATTATTTCAAACATTAGTTTTTTAAATTGTACTGGAGATTAGCCAACACTTAAAGATTACGGAGCTTCAGCATTTGAAGTTATTAGAGCAAACATAAGACTAAACTTCAATTTTTAAGTTTCTCAACTCACCGACATGACCACATGTTATACATATTTCATGCAGTGTAGTGTGTTATTCGATTTTTAACGGATCTGGAGTAGAGAGTAGAGACTGCTACTGTATGTAAACAACTAGTAAGGTCAATGTTGTTGTAAATGCAAAGTTTCTGAACCAAGTATAACGATGATATAATAGAACATATTTTCATCCTAATACTTTTATTTCAATTACCATTTATTGGAACTCGATCCTGGTTCAAGATTTCTTAATGCCTCCAAAAATTTTCCACACCTTTAACCGTACAAAGGTATGTATTTTTCTTTAGTTAGGAGCTTTCAAATGAATACAAGAGTATAGAAAATTTCAACTTAAGACTGCCATATGTTTAGCTCACCTTAAACTTTTAGCTCATCAATTTTTAGGGATTTTCATTTTAAACAGTACCTAATATACACCGAATACAGTCATTTACCAAAAACTTACGACTAAATACTTTTTAATTATGAAATACATTATACTCCAAATGAACTAAAGAGACATTATTTGACAATATAACCGATACATAGACCTTCTTGTTTGTTGTATTTTAGTAATTACAATTTTATGAACTTCCAGATATATTAAAGGAAGAAATTGGTATTATAACACAGTCAATATATAATGACTATTATTGGATAAATAAATAAAAAGTTTTTGAGAAAACATTCTTTGTAATTTAATTAAAGGGCACAGGTCTGACCGGTCCGACAAAAGCACGCATATCTAATACTATCCCGTTGTAATGAGCGAGTTG
Organism: Orchesellides sinensis; assembly: GCA_027744375.1. Lineage (NCBI taxonomy): Eukaryota > Metazoa > Arthropoda > Collembola > Entomobryomorpha > Orchesellidae > Orchesellides > Orchesellides sinensis. The sequence continues at coordinate 26,759 of JAHZNG010001347.1, read as the reverse complement.
AGAGAAAGGGCAAAGAACAAAGCAGTATTACATATACATATAAATTGACAATCAATCTACCCATGTTCCATTAGAAGCTTTACTGTGGGAAAGTAGCGTAAGTGCACCGTCTGGCGAACATACGATTTCTTTAAAAATTCAACACAACGCAACGGCTTTATTAAAGCGTGGACGAATGCTTACGAAAGGCCCTCTCCTCATTTATTATTAAAATCATTTACAGTAATCCCAAACCTGGAAAGACTGAGCGAATTCATTACCTTCTCGTCTCACGCATCTGTATACGTTGCCGTCGCATTGCAGGTAGATACAGGGAAAGGTTACGTTCATTTTCACAAAAGCTCAGAGAAAAGAGATAGGAATAGGGAATTACCAGCTTGTAAAATATGAACGCAAAATACATTGGTGATACATTTAACAGGGCAGAATTTTCTAGCAGTCTGAAACCTTTCCTTTCTCTCATAAGCATATAATGCTTACATCCCACGAACATGTTTTTTCCAGGATACTTACACTGGAAAATCGATAAGAAATAAAGTCCTGAGCAAGCACAACATTCCCTCGGCTTCGTTCAGAAAGTTGGGAAAAGTGAGGCCTTACATTATACACATCCACATCTATTGAGCAAAACGCGTAGTTGGAAAAGTTGAAGTAAAAGCTTTTTGTGTTCCATAGAAGGAATCCTGCAGGGAATGAAGAAAGGAAAAATATCCACGATTATAATACATAGAAAGAGATATAGAGCTTTTACCTTTCTATCCTAGTATACGTAGTATTGCATATATGCTCCATATTTTCTGAATACATATAAAATACATACTTGCCATGAGTATGTACGAAGTAGGAAGGAAAGTAAAGAAATGTGCTTTTTCGTTTCTGAAACGAGAAAATCAATAGGAGATATTGTTGTGGGCGCATGTCATGTTTTCAGGGGAAAATATATAAAGTAAACCCTTCAAAGTAAAATGTTATGAGCTATTCTGTCTTTATTTCTTCAGCAAATACATATAAGTACATACATATATGCTCTCAATGATGCAATGGATTTTCCCTGGTATTCGTGTGGAAAGAAACCTGCCAAGCTTTTGCCTTTAAATATGTGTTCATAGTTCGTTTGTATATACATACATAGACTATAACCTGACAACTGACAATATACTGGAAAGTCTTCTCAAAAACAAACGCAGAGTTTATTTTTGAGAATGCTGAACACTAGGAAGATACCTATATATGTATTTTATGTGTACATTACAAGTAAAGTATGTATTGCTGGCAAAGGATTCTCTCCCGTCTCCTGAACTCTCCCCTTCGCTCCCCCACTTTTCTTCTTTGCATACTTCATTTTCTGAGAGAAGCAAAATGTGGAATCTCAACCGAAACCGAAATGGGTTTTCACGGAGCAGAAACTTTACTTGTTTTCCCTGGTTATGTATATAACTGAAATATGCATCTGATGGAGAATACAATATCATAAACGGAATATTTTGCCGCAATATCTGAAAAAACTTTTACTTTAGCTTCTTTTTCCCACTCCTGTAGTCAACTCTTACTGAGGCATCATCATCTCGTTAAATTAGAATATGGTTGGGTAAGCGCAAAGAAGCTTAACTATTCAATCGTTTTTATATGAATTGACATGAAATACTTTTTGTGCACACAACGAGCTGTTACATATTTGATAGGTTATGATTGGAAAAGAAAATCTTGACAAGTAATCTCTTTCAATAAATATGTTCTTAAAATAGGGAGCAAACTATCAATACAGAATTATAACTGGAGAGGCTTATGTAATACCTTAACGAATAAATTCAGTTCAAGTGGACTTGAATCATTGTCCATGCATGTTCAATATCTGGATGAAAACAAAATTGGTGGTTTGGAAAAAAGAAGAAACATGAAGCGTGTAACACTTAGATTTTAGCCCAATTAAGACTAATTAAAATATAGCTTACGGTCCTTTATTTAATAGATTTTAAAAAATGAATGTGCTATTTAAAGTTATAAGATAACACCACAGGATATCTAAAACTGCTGGTGTTTTAGGTAATGGTTCGATGGAGTTCAAATGGGGCGAAATGAGACTCGCAAACACGGATAGCTATACGTATACAAATTATACAATGAATAGTGTTTTTTAACCGTCAGCAGGCTACAGCGTTTGTAACGATAATTAATTAATGGAGAAACATGTAAATAATGAAGTCACTACATTTATTATCTACAACTTTTGTTGTCCAAAATTCGAAAAGTAACATTAAAGTTTGCTTGTGGACCTGTTATTTCTTCAAAGAGAGAATTTTGATGCATTGATATAAAAACTAATTAAAAGCCAACAGTAAGATTAAGATTACAGCAAACTATATGTTGAATGATGTTGAATGATATTAATAATCTTGGGTAGACCTAGCATGTTTTATTTAAAATTGTACATCGACATGCATAGTCTTGGTGTTAAGCCCAACATCATTGACAGGGATAACTTTTAAAAGCTTCGCTCAGCAACTTTCTACTCGAATTTACTAATGACGTCCATAATTAAACATTTCAGCAACTATAGTACATCTCAATTTTTGAATCTTATATTTGTGTAAGTCAAATTAGTCAAGTGTATGCCTAAGAAATATTCGTGAGCTTGAAAAACAGAAGTATTTGAGTAAAATGAACGTGTCTGCATGTTGAATGCTTCTTTTGCTGTTGCGCGTTAGTTTATTTTACCGTTTAAGTAATTTTCAATTCGCCAGAAAGTTAGAGTTCATGTCAACCATGAAAGAAGGCAACAATCTGTTTTTTATTGTAATGTTTAAAAAGAGAAATATCTCCTAGTCACGTCTTCATTCCTTGTCTGTCTGAGGTTGAAATCGAGTAAGGTATCCAATTTCAATGTTTTCATTTCCATAACTGCATATTTCACCTGAACTATAAAGGGAAGCTGACGGAGAAGGCTTGTCCTGTTGTGGTAAGACTGTGTGGTATGCACACACAACTCTTCACGGCTCTCTGCTCAGCCAGGCATAGTGAAAATGATGAGGATGCACTTTTTCACAATTCACACTGGAGTCATTAGAGCACACACTTGCATGCAACATTTTTATTACCGGCTGAGCGATTCTTGAAGAATATAAAGGGATGAAGCAACAGCATGAAAATCTCATGCTTGCTTTTCAAAGATTCAAAACAATATTTATCTGTCCGTTCTACAAACATCTACTCATCCTTACTTCTCTCATAGTGTACCTGTGATTTTTGGTTGAGTTTGCTTGTATGTAAATATTATAGGACCACATCATAATCGTCACGGTGCCTTGCTGAGTAAGATAAAAGCAGGGTGTAAATTGTGTGTGTAAAAAAGTTGAGGGTTGAGGACCCACTTATAAGAATTTAAAATTTATTCAGCATCTGTGTATACTTGTTTGGTTTTGCATAATATCCAACTTTTTACGAAGTCCAATTCATCTAGCTTGTCTTAAGTAGAATTTCGAAGGTATTATATACGTACATACAAAAATTATTGAAATAAAATGTGAAAAATTGTTAAAAAATTGATATCTTTCATCTTTTGTTGCCTATAATTTGTATTTTATTTTGTTTAGAAATATTATTCTTGCATTGCAGTTGACCTCTCCCAGCTCGAGCAGGATTTCATGATGTAATCTGTGGCCTTTTGCTTATAAAAATCGATGTGTATTTTTTTAAGAGCCAATGTTACGTGAAGATGATGATATGAGTTATGAATAGGCAGGGATATATGAAAGGGGAAATGAGGCAGAAGGAAAAAGAGCCGTGTCAGATTCAGATATGGGAATTTGTTCCATCCATTCCGTGAACGACAGGGTTGGTGGCAGGAGTCATTTATAAACTGTACCACACCACCACCCATATATATATTGTGCATTATTTGTGCATTATACTATATCTTCGTTTCACAAGAGATCACACTCGCCTACTTCATGATATTATTCCTTTCAATGCAATAAGCAATCCTTTTACAATAAAAAATACTTACATGGGTAAAAAGGGTATCCTGTAAGAAATCACAGACGATGATATATACTTTTGGTATAGTTACATCAAACATATCAAGGATACAAAATATAAGCACGTTTACTGGCATTCAAAATGATTAAAACTAGCCCTAGCGAACATCTATACAAAAAAACTCAGTAGAATACTTGAGTATTTAATCCTTGTTAGTAGCTAATTAAGATATCAGCAACACACAACAACGCAACAGCTTATCGTGTGTTTTCTCTTGTATTCAAATTCAATGAAACATAATGGATAGGATTGTTTCTGGAAAGTGTAATATTCAGAACTTCGAGGGCAGTCGATTCGATTGACCGTACGCCGTGCTGTGAGGTGGTTGGTCTAGTCGTGTGCTTCAATTTACCAGTTAAAATTATGAACAATTCAATTATAAGTTTTGATGATCACACGTATGTTTATACGATGGTAGGTTTTGTTTGGACATGGGTCACTAGTCACTTGTATTATCTTCATGGAAGTTAATAAAAGGGAAATATAAACGTCTGAAACATAAAAATAGGTGCTGCATGTTAAATTATTAAGCAGAGCAGTACCAACGGCTCCTGAAACTTACCCAATAGCTTAACCACAGCATACACTTTATATCAATTAGTCGAACCGGTTAGATTTTTCTGTTTTACTTAAGACAGCAATTTAGAAGTGTTATGCTACTTATTTGTGGCGAATTTAATCAAATAAATTGGTTAAAACCGGATTTTAGTGGTCTAATTCTAACTTTCTAGCTTTTTTAAGATGATTTACTATAAGTAGTTCCATTTAATTAAAAGGTTTTGCTCATTTTGTGCTCAGAAAGTATTTTCTCAAGACGAACCTAGACTAATTTGTACAGGATGACGACTCCATTCTTGCTATTCACAGCAGAACTGCATTCACGGATATTTTTTGTTATGTATGTTACATAGCGTTCAATCCCGATAATTATTATTAACACGTGGTTGTTCGTGGCTCATCATAAAAATTGTCAGACGGCTTAATTTTAAGAAGATCCTTGATAAATAATAACTTCGCTCACTTACCTTTTGATGACTTGTTCACGTTTTGGAAATCGCAGCCGCAAACGAAAATATGTACCAAGATTTTATTCAATGTAAGAAGCATTCTGTACGTTGATGTGAGCATGAATATTCTAGCAGACATCTTATTACAAGGCAATAGGCAATGGTGTTTCTGTCTATACCATTGTATTACACTCTAGCTATCATCGTCAAATTTATGAATGAAAGCCGTAATGGGTTTAATAATAAAAATTATCTGTGTCAGAATGAAAATTAATAATCACTTCATAACCTTTGTATGCAAATGACCCAGCTACAATATTTTTCTTCTCGCATTTCATAAAATATGCGTGCATAACATCCACCTCCCTTTATTTAAGTGACTATTTATCAATTCATCCTTCTCGCTCTGCTTAGTTATTGTGTCTTATGAAAATGCATTGTTATCTCTTTTTTTAATGCTCAACTTCTTCATCGCGTCCTCATACAAGAAATGTATTTAAAGGTATCTCGCAATGATAAAGCTTCATTGCTTGTTTTGTTCAGCAATAAAGTTGCTTGTAACAATGTTGAAAGATAAAAAATTACTGCTTTTGTGTTTGAATAGAAGGAGTCCATATAAGGGAATGCCTTTCAACCAGACTCTTCGTCGACATTCTTTTCTTGTTTGTAAAAAGGCTGCTTTGTTGCAGCAATGATTTCTTCAATAGTATTAATATTTTATCGCTGCATTCAAACACGACAAATTATAATCCTTTTTTCAGAGGGTTATGTCCTTATGCCAGAAATGTTTCTACTAGAGGACAACGGTTTATAGAACTCTTCAAAAAATCTTTAACGTTTACGCATATCCCCAGTTTATATTTTATCGTGTAGAAATATTAGGATGTTAGCTTTTACATATAAAATACTATACAATCGCTATAATATGCAATTTATTCCATTAAGACACTCAAAACAAGCATGATAAATAAACCTTTCGGTAATTAGGACATCTTCCAAATTGTTGATACTTTTTGTAAAAAGGCTGCTTTGTTGCAGCAATGATTTCTTCAATAGTATTAATATTTTATCGCTGCATTCAAACACGACAAATTATAATCCTTTTATCAGAGGGTTATGTCCTTATGCCAGAAATGTTTCTACTAGAGGGCAACGGTTTATAGAACTCTTGAAAAAATCTTTAACGTTTACACATATCTCCAGTTTATATTTTATCGTGTGGAAAAATTGTGTTGTTAGCTTTTACTTATAAAATGCTATACAATCGCTATAATATGCAATTTATTCCATTAAGACACTCAAAACAAGCATGATAAATAAACCTTTCGGTAATTAGGACATCTTCCAAATTGTTGATACTCAAATTGGTGCCTGAAGACTATTTCCCATTTTTTTTCTTGGTACAAGCTCAAGATGCGTGATTACAAGCAGCATGAGGCTAATGATGTCGGCAATCTGAACTGAAAGATTTGTGGTCCAAGCCAGTAGGTGGTTGAAGGCAAAACATATATCTTTAAAGAATACATGCCGTAAACTTTAATTTGTATATAGATACTTTCGATGGGTGATGGGAGCTTATATACAGTTTGATCATGGTTTGATTTTGATTTTGCATGCCTCCAAAACATACAGTTTTGTCTAGGTATATTATGCAGTCAGTCTATGTTGACGACAATGCGCAGTTCAGAGGAATTTAAACTAATGTAAATAATCAGTAATATGGGTTCATCTCATGTTTTTGGTTTCTGTCTGTCGCTGATATGTCTGTTATTTTTGAGAGGTGCTCCAACTTGCTTTGGACATCGACAGAAATAAATGATGACATCATTTTCATAATAAACAGTGAACAACGTATATTTTTATATTTCATTGCGTAAATCGTTTTATTCTTTAAAATCATTTTATCGTTCCACTTTGTACAGTCAAAGTCAATACCCACTTTACATTTATTGTTTAAATTAACTACAACATTTTTTAATTATCTCTTATCATTAATTAATTTGATACCTCACGCCTAGTTTTTACAGTCATATAACAGCGTTAGGAAAACGACACAGGGATAGGATAGTCATAACATTAATTAGATTTATCATTCGATATTATACTTAAAATTAAACCTTACTACTAAATTTCCATCCTGTACATTTCATTCAAACCGGATATTACATTAATTACTAATATCTTAAAATAAGAAATCGGTTATTTACGACTATATTTTTCCGGGGTTTCTTAAGATTATGTTACTGCGAACTAAAATTGTAGAACAACGAAAATCCTACCATATCATTAAATTTCAACCTGGAAGCCATTCCTCATCATTCTATTTAGCAAACTTATCATGAAGCTTTGTTGTACTAATAGCAAAAGCAAGCATTCTCGAGACAATAAAACTTCTTCCCGATTCCTCAGTCTAAAATAAAAGTTAACTCGTTTCCAAATTAAAACTGTGTAGTCTTGACTAAAATTCAAAGCCAACCGGAATCAATATTAAAATCCAATAATAATATAAATGTAAATGCCTTTATAACGTTCTTTGTCTGCACCCTTTTGTTATATTTGAAACAAATACATTTATACACGGAACAGTTACAAATAATGTAAATACGTAACTGTGTACCAGAAAATGGTTATTTAATTTATAAATACCTCTCCCTTTACATGCATATAAACAAAATTTATACAATGCAACAATAAGCAAAACTGGTAAATTCTAAATTACGTATTTATGTTTCAGTTGTAATATAATGTATGTATAATCAGTAAATAAAACTTAAATTAAAAAAAAAATGCCAGTAAATGTTTCTCGTGGCATATCCCTTAATTCCCAACGCCCAAGAAATATAGGGATAATAACATTTGCATTACAGATCAATACTTGGATCCCTCATCATTATGAAGTAGTACTATGAACTACGGAAAGTCTAGAGAGGTTGATAAAAAGCAATTTACATGTTTTGTAATGATTCTTGCTCCATTTATGTACTCCTTCCTACCCATATTTGCAACATGTATACCTAGTGTAGGTGTACACGATATATGTAAAACCTATCAACTAATATTGTGTCTCGCACGCTACTTCTTTACATGTTCTTTATCTGAAACAATATATTCTTTTGCGTCTCTCATGTAATAATGCCTTGCAAAGGAGTCGAGTGTAATAATAGTAGCAGTATTTCCTCAGTCATCATTAAGATGCAAACTAGCGTGTATGTACACAAAAACGACAACTCTTCTAAATGCATATGCATGCTTGTAAGCCAAACTATTCAATTCTACGTCAAATCTCTTCTGTACACATACAACACGTCATACTAATACATACATTCCTAACGTTTGCCTCTTTCCTATCAAAGTGAATGCCTGTTATTCGTACGTCAGAGCAAACCAGGGGGACTACAGTACTCTGCTGGGTAAAAAGGGCATAAAATACACACAAAAGCAATTTAATTGACACCTGGGATACCTTGTAGATGATAAAAGTACCAGCAGGAAGGAAAGTAAACAGTTGGTGGTTTCGATGCAGGCTGGGAGGCGACGCACCACTTTACATGTACATTGCACACCATAATAATACGTATTTTTATAAAATAGCTGATACTCTACAATATCATTTCTGATATTACTAGACCCTAGATCGAATATACCTAATATTATGCATACGCAATGTAAAGCTTTTTTATTTACAACATACATATACCCATTACCGTCTACAGGCATATATCGAATCGTGTATTTCCATATCATACTTTTTCTGAGTTTTGTTTTGATTGCCTGCCTGGCAGCGACCGCTCTCCTTGCACAAAAATGTGTGATATACTGTTTAAAACAACGCTAACATATTCCTAGGTGCAAGTAAGACAAACTTATTTACAACATGTTAGCCGAGCTGTTTCATGGAAGGTTTATAAACAGATACATAACTGCTGTTGATGCTCTCTCTACCTTATCGACTTAGATAACAATATTTACCTACAAATTATTCCATGGTGGGCAGGTTACTAATTTTCATAATGCTAAGCCATCTCGGCTATTAATATTACTGCTATGCTATTCAAATCATTGTATACCTTGACTAAACTTTTAACCACAAATTTGTTTTGGTAAAGGAATCATTTTTTCCGATTTTAGGAAGAAACAGCAGAAATTTACTTGTTTTCAAAATTATACATGTATACTTGCTTTTTCCAAACCGGGTATAGTATAATAACATATAACTTATGTATAGCCAAATAATAATAGTAGGGGAACAGCGGGTGATAACAACGTCTCCACGTCTCCTTTCTTTCCATATGGTTCTACCATTTCCACAGATTTTTATGTATACCAGAGAGCCCAAGCGAGATACTACTTTCCTTTCCTCAACAAGAAACTTTTTACATGAAAAGTGTTACCATTACATAAATGCATATACCTTGTACACAACAGCGCGGTATCTGCATTGCTATCTTTTTTTCAGTCTTATATACTTTTTACACAACTTCTACAATCTACAATAGTTCATAGCCAACAAAAAACCCTTCCCGTTTTAATCTTTACAAACAACTTTACCAATATTCTTGTTTACTTCAAGCTTGCTTTTCCTTCTTTCCCTCTCCATGCTCTCTCTCTTACCAAGTTTCTTTTATAAAATGCCACCTAGACCATTTGGTTGACAAATCACCCAATGGAATCCTACAACTTGGAAAAGGTGTTTTCATCAATTCTATTTGTCTCTGCTTTCACATTTCTTCTAAATATTGTACATGCCTTGAGTGTAGTTCGTAGTACGAATAGCTCAAAACCTTTTTTAGTACTAAATTAAATTTTGATCATATTGTTTAAATCGCTATTAAAAGGTACGTACTTTATAAGCTACGTTGAATTTAGGAACCAGCTTAAAACATTTTAATGTAAATTACAATAGAATTCAAGCCGGAAAAGGGCTCCTAAATTGCAACCGATTTCTGCTGAACATCGATCATGAAAGAAATTACTTGTCACTTGCGCGCTAAGATGTTTTTTAGAAGTTATCTCCACCGATCAATATTATCCAGCCGCAAATGTAATCTTTCTGAACTAAGAGTTCTTTTACTCGCCTACATCCGAATGCCCTGTTTCTCCTAAAGCCTATTTTTATAACTTCCTTCTCTATTACAATAACAGTACAAACACGAACAACAAAAGCATTGAATATCATTACAGTTTATCTGCTCCCTGCCATAGAACTTTAGAAATGCGCTTTATATTGACTTATCTGCTACACTATCTTGATAAAATGTATATATACACACAAGAGTTCAAGTGTATTTCAACATAGCACACAATAGCTCTGCATGTAACTTTCATGTGTTTAATATCTTAAATGGTCTTTCGATATAATAGAGCTATGAAAGTATCATCTCTAGAAAAGCAGGGGTTCCCATTTTAATATTGCGTATTGGATTAAAAGCTTAAACGAAATCTCCTAAATGTCATTGTAGAAGGCTGGCATGGCATGCTATACTATAAGACAGTTTTCTTTTCACGGAGCAATGCAATAAAAACGCAAAGAAATTTGATACGTACAAAACATTTTAAAGGTAAAGTCTTAAAGGGTATAATTATCATAAACGAATAGAAAAAATACAAGTGACAAGCTGTCATTTATATAAGATCATCTAACAATTTCCGACTCAATGAATAACGATAAGTAGACTGATTCTGGCAGACATCCATTGATTTGGGCGCAAATGTTTAATGCTTGAACTCAATATCGTTGGTGGTAGGACTTAAAAAAGCAATATAGAAATCAATATTTTGAAAAGAAAGGGTTATACGTTGCATGATGTTAATGTGATTAAAATAATTTTATAAAGAAGAGAGGCAGCCTCAATCAAGAACCATAAAAATTAATACATGCCACGTAATATTACAGAGTTTTACGGACATGCTTGTATTAAAATCTAAAATCTCCCAAGGTGCATAAATGTACAACACCTTTTGCAAGTGAATAAAATCATTAAATTAAATGACGCTATTTTAACAAACGATATACAAGCAGGGTTATAAGCATTAAGCCATAATCTACAAGTAAACAATACAAATTTTATATCATGGCAGTCTCTAATCGTGAAATTGAGGTCATTTTTCAGCTTTGTTGCTCACCAACACCAACTGAGCCCCAGCCACAGCAGCAGCGATATCAAAAGAAGTAACTCTAGTTAACTGCACAACTTTAAATTCAAAAAGTTGCCACATTGTTGGTGTGCAGGATTCATAAATTTTAATGCCAAATTAGGTAAAGGAAGTTGTAACACATAAACTACATTTTCAGTGTATATTTTTCTCATATACACCTTTCATATAAAGTGTGCCCTTTCACATTGTATCGTAAACATTCAGATTCAGGAGGATACACACCTCTGTAATTACAAATGTCTGTATCCCCACACTGATCGCTATTAAATTTTGCAATAAGTGCTTCAATCTCATTTCAGATTTAGATAAGACAAGATGACGCAGCCCTTTTAAAATACTTCTTGAAGGAAGCATAAGTGGAAAGAGGACATAAAATGAAAAAAGAGTCACAATGTTAGGAAGTAAAGTAGCAATGTTGCGCCTCGTCTCATTTTAGTAATGCTGACTTTTCAGACATGCATGCAAAGCAAAAGCAGTAAAAATGATACAACTGTAAACGCTACTCACTTACTCATACAACATCACAGTACATTTGCTGCTACTATAGAATAGAATATGCTTACTTGCTAGCAAAAGTCAAATAGATTCACTAAAAAATTGAACTTACGGTATCCCAGATTTATCTAAAGAATTACGGTTATTCTGCATTGCTGCAGAGTTTTTTATCAGCTATATAGCGCTGCTTGTAACAAGCGAGTTACGTGAGCAATGTAAAAAGCCAGAAGAGTACACATCAGAGTGAAGCTAACTGAAAGTTGGAATAGCTTGTGCCAGCCATCACATTTAAAAAGTACAGAAAGCTGAGAGACAGAATATTGTCTGTCAACTCTGGTTTTTGTAAGCTTACAAATGGCTCTTACGGGATTAGCTTGGGTTTTGTGAACTTAAAAACAACTTTACTTACATATACATGCATATTAGATGTTCAAGGGCATACCAAGGCTTTCAAATATGTTTGCACTACAAAAAGCAATGTAATATTAGCAATAATATTATTATCAAGCATGGAATGTGGGAAACGAAATTCAGAGATATTTACCATATAAAACATATCAAATGAGGTTACAATTTCAAAATACTGTCCGTGTAATAAGATTTTTTTCTTAAAATTAAAGTATGATCGATTACTTCCAACAGGTAAATGTCAAAAGGGTGGCACTTCTCGAATAGGAAGGTTTTTTAAATCTTAATCTTCCAGCTACTGCTACATAATTTTTGTTTACTATTTCAGTAAACTTTTATTCATTATTATGTAATGTGCGCTGTATGAGTAGGTATACATTATACACGTAATTATTTTTAAAGATAAACTATGTTTGTCACATAATAATACTTTTTTATTTGTAACCTACTCCGTTGTGTAATATTCACACATTTATCCCTTGGTACTACAAGTTGTTTTAATTACTTTTATATTTTGTCATTTCATATTCTAAATGAGTGCGAGTCATTATGATCCTTTTTAAAAGATAATGCAACCTGATTTGCATAGATATTGTTGAATATGTTCTGCATTTTGAATTGTATAGCTACGAGACTGTAATATACCTATAGCCATGTAATGTAACGGCATGGCAGACAACTACTGCGTGCATACATACACCTTATGAACACGTTCTTTTAACGTATCCTAAAGGCTGTTTTTATCAAATCTGACTGACTGACAAAAAATGCGACGTGTACAATAAAATATAATACGTTATGATATATGTATGCCTTGTTTCTTGATGTGAATGTTAACCAACTTCTAAATGATCCTTTTCACTGCTTATTTAATTCATGCAATAGATACACACACCTCCTGATAACTTTTGGTAGCAATGAAAAATACACATGTAGAAAGAATTAGTTGATACGGGTTATTCATTGCCTTTTTTCATTGCATTATATGAATAAACATTTAATAACAAGTGTAGGCCAGATAAATGTAATCACTGACTGTAATATTTCATGCATCATTAGCTACACATATCCCTATTTTTCAGAGAGCACTTCTGAAAGGCTCGATATAAATATCAGACCTGGCCCTATAAGAATGTATGTACGATGATAGTTTGTAATGATATATCCTAAAAGAGGTTGCACACAATTAGCCCAACTGTGGTATTGTATGTAGCCGAAGGTGTCAGAAAAAACTCATGCTGGGAGCCTTTCTTGAAGAATAAAGGAAAACGACAGTTCGATTCTTCTTCTTTTTCAAAATAGAGACTTCTGTTATGTATGCTGTGGCTTATTTTTTAAGCATTGGCATTAGTTGTGGCAATAGAAATAGCATCGCAGCTTGTCGGGGTTAAACTTGTATTGTTGTTGTTATTGTTGATTGTACTGGTAGCCGATGCCAGGAGGCCGGCAGCTACTTTACCAAATGTTTCTAATGACGAGCTTCCAATACTTTTCAGTTCGGTAGTGGCGGTAACGTCAACAGGTGAAGATGATGCTGATGACGACGAAGGAGAAGAAGATGATGAGTTAAATGCGTTATTGCTGGAAGGGATGAGGCTACCAGTGCTGGAAGGCAAAAGTGACTCAGCAGCATTGCCACTATCATCATTAGCTGAGATATCTAGCTTAATTGCCACAGCCGGCTTGGACGTCGTGGGTGTTACCGCAACATTATCATTCTCATTGTCTAAAGCTATTACTGCTGTTGCTACTGCAGATGCGGTGGTTATTGTTGCTGTAGCGGATATCGTTGCGACGTCAGCACCGCTATTGACAGGCTCTTCTTCCTGGACTATTGTTGTTACAGTCTCAGCTTCGCTAACAGTTGAGGGCACGCATGTAGTAATAAAATTGTTATCGTTTGTTGAAAGAACATTGTCACTTTCTATTTGCATAGATACGTCATCTTTTTCAGGCACAGTTACACACTCTGTTTGTTCAGAGTTACATAGGGAATCTGATTCTGTAGTAGATGTATCCTCAATCTCCATAGGTGTTTCCGTGTCTTGGAGAGACTGGGCTGGAGCTGCTTCTTCTGTTTCCAAAGTAGGGAGGCTTTCATAATCCACATGGTTGTCAACAGTCTCTGAAATATTTGGACTTTCCATGACATTATTGTCTTTTGCTGGAAAATAGACAGGTGCTGTGTCGTTGTTGGGAAAAATTTCATCATCATTTTCAACCACTTTTTCTGAAAGATCAGTACTTGCTTGGCATAAAGCAAAGGCAGCTGGAGTTTCTGAGGCAGCTAAAGGTTTGGATATGAACATTTCCATGTCTTGTTCTACGTGATTCTCCTGCTCCTCCTCAATTTTTTTGTCTCCTTCAGCTAATTCCCCATTGTCAGCAGCAACTTTATTGTCCTCAGTAGTTGAAGGAGCAACAGCATCATTGACTGCAATCACTTGATCCGACTCATAGTCTGATTTGGCTACTGTAGTGCTTGTTTCATACTCAGTATTTTCCATGCTTTCAATCCCACTGGGCTCTGACGACTCTGGATTTTCTGACGATGGTATGTCAGGTTTTACAATATTCTCTTCCACAGCCTTTTCTTTCAACTGCTCTGGCTCCTCTTTATCCTTTGTAATGGTTATTTCATTCGTATGCTCAATTTGAGGGCACTCAGCAACAACTTGAATGACTGGACAAGACAAGCTCTCACTTTCTTCACGTTTTTCTGATTCCATGTCAGTTTTTATTGCTCCATTTACTTCAATTTCTGCTGAATTTATGGTCATTTGATTGGGAATGGAATCTTGATTCAATGGCTCAACATTAGCTACCTGTGGTTCACTTGATTCTATCAAGGTATTATGGTCATCACCAGGGGACTTTGTGTATGTTTTTTCTTCTACTTCATTCAAGATCTGCTGGCTCTCTTCGTTATCCAATTCAGTCGTACTTTCCGTATTTATTGGATGTGTAGCAGATTGCTCTTCCACAGTAGTTTGATATGAAACTTTTTCTGATTCTTCTTGCTCCATTGTACATTCTTCCGAGCTTTTCTCCATCTCGTGTCTTTCTGTCAACACGGTCTCGATCGATGACTCCGTCTCTGGCAAAATATTTTCTGGAGTTTCTTGGACTTTTTCCTCATTTTCTTCTAGCTGCTCTTCCTCATCCTCAACTGGTTCTTCCGAGCGTTCTAAGTCAATTATAAGATCTCCACTTTCCGAGTCATCCTGTGAGAGAACGCTTGCTTCGCTCACACATAAAAAAGCTGACTTCTCCGGAGGAATCATTTCATCTTCTTGCTCATTCTCTGGCTCAGTGTTAATTTCACTTGGCTCACTGGTAATTTCTTCTTTTTCGTACTTTTGTTGTTGTAACTCATCCTCACCGGTAGCATCTACTGTCCCCAATTCACTTGTCTCCAGTTTCTGTCTTTTTATCAGCACGGCTGGAGATGGTATCTCATCAGACTCCTTCACATCACCCCCTCCCAAGTCATTATAATCTTTTCCATCATCGTTTTCATTGAGAGTAGTAACAGTCTCTGGTTGCGATTCAATTAGCTCAAACTTTGAATTGCTCTCATCATTGTCGACCACTTCCATTGGTAATGGTGATAATGCTTGCTCATTAGTATTGCTATCCATGCAAATCCCTTCCGCTTCACAAGTTTCCTTACCAGTTGTATCAACGTCAATCGATTCTAAAATCCCTTCTGTGCTAACTTCCATTGGCTCATCTACACCTACATCCACATCAATATCAACATCTTCATCTACCTTTCTTTCTTCTTCCTCCTCCATTTTCTCATCGTTCCCAGCCACATCAACTTCCATTTGATTATCATCAATTACTGAGCTGTCCATTTCTTCTACCAGTCCATTTTCAACTGATTCTTTTTGCCCCAAAATTTGAGCAGCCTCATTAGTGTCAATTGGATTTTCCACTTTTTCCATTTCCACGTCCACCTCAACCTGGTCATGCTGCCCTTCATCACTCTCATTTTTAATCTCACCACTTTCCATCGTCTCCACTGGGATTTCAGAGCTTTTTGACTCTTGATGGTTGACTGGGATCGACATTTCATCCGATTTTGGGATGTCTATGTCCACTGTAATTTGAGTTGTGGATTTTTCCTCTTCATCGATAACACTGCTGTTAGCATTTTCCTTTACTTCCTCCACTTCTAAATTCTTTGTTTGCTTTTCTGCTAAAGTTACTACAACTTCTGTTGTTTCTACTTCCACAACTGGTGGTGGTGGTAGCTGTGCAACAGTAGTAGCAGTTTGCTCTGCTGAAGCTACTTTTACAGGGGAAACTGTTTTTCCTTCAGTTTTACATGGGCTTTTTGGGCTAACAAATTCTTTTGAGGGATCTGATCCATCTCCCTTGCTCTCCTTCTCATTTCTTTCCCCTTCTTTTTCTTCTGACTCCCGTTGTGCCTCTGACTCACTCGTCATTCCCTTCGTTTCTTTAATGCTAACGTTATTGGCTTGGCTTTCACTCGTGTGCTTGTTCTCCGCTACCACAGCACTGCTACAAGCTTCTGCTTCAAATTCATTTTTTACCCTTGAACAAACTTTCATCTCTACTTTTTGGACTTTCGCTGGAATTTCTATACGCTTTTCTTCAACTGCCGTGACCAAGTCCAATTTTTTTGACTCGCTTTCTGAACTGGATAATAACTTTGTTGACATGTTGGTCGTCAAACTTGGGTCAGTTGAGCTTGAACACTTTCGTTTTTCATTGATTTTTACCTCCTTGGGAGATGTAAGTTTCTTTTCTAAGTTTCCTTCCTTTGAAGACACAACTTTTTCTTCGGGTTTCGTGGAGTTATCAGAATGAGTAACTGAAGGGGCAACATTAGACATGGTGACTGGTGGCACTACTTCAATATCATCTTGTAATTTTACCTGTACTGGTACAGAAATTCCAGGGAAAGGAAATACTGGTGAAGGCAAATGAGGATCGCTAATTTTTACAGATAAAGGAATCTTTCCTGGTGAAAGAGATTTGCTTGCATTCAGAGGATAAGGATATTGGATCCTTGGTTGAGGCATGATTAATACTGGAAGAACTGGAAGACATGGTATATGAAGGTCTATTTAAAAATGCAGGAATGGTAGGTATTGGTCTGTTAAGGTTAAGGCTATGTTGGTTTGGGGAGCTAAGCATCTGAACCGTAGATGCAGGTGGGCCAAAGTTCCTTATATGACTTAGACCGGGTATAGATGGTCCCCAAGGAATACTGCTCCCAAATTCTTTCTTGCAAGATGAAATTTCATCTTTTGTAGGCAATACTGTCTTGGTATTACTATTATATGATAATGACTTGGCTTCTTCAGACCGAAACCCATCCTTACTTCCACCAGTAGACTTATCGGGTGAGCAAGCCCCAGGTGAGGTGGCGGTTTTGCTGCTTGCTGAGTCTGACGAAGGGGTTCTGCTACGACTGGAGCAGCTTAATCCCAAATTTCCAAGATCCCCTTTTGTTGGGCTTAATGAATTCAAAAGATGATGAGATGGAGGCTTTGAATAGAGAGAATCAGGGAGAAGGAGGGAAGCACACGTCAAACTACTTGGCTTCCCAGCTTGTTGGTTACCACTACTACCCACTGGAGAAATACCAACAGTATTTGGTACAGACTTGACAGGACTAACAGGGTTTTCTTTGATTGAAGGGCTTTTTGGGATATTAATCGAAGGCGGAATTGAATTTGAGGATGACTCTGGCAGGGAACGTGTTGGAGACAAGGAAAAATTTGGCTTTGATTGTGAAGAAGGGATGACGTAGTTGCTGCCACTTGTAATCGTAGCCTCAGCATTTGCATCTGATGCAGAGTCTTTTGGCTTGCTTGGTAAAAAATTTGAGATCTTCATGCTGTTTGGAATGGCTCCTTTGCTCGCGTTCTTATGCAATGTTGCTGGGGAAGAGAAACTTTTATTTAGTGTAGAAGTGGTAGAGTTCCCAGATTGGAAGCTATTTCCTGAACTGTTACTGCTACTGCTGTTGTTGGCTGCGTTACTAGTGCGAGTTGGGAGCAGAGGGTTATGGATCCCGGGAGGAAACACGGGCATAGCAGTTGACATTGTTCCATTGATTTTTGTGCTCTTGCTGCTGCTGGAGCTAGAATGGGAAGAAGAGTCATGATGATGTGAGTTGATGCTGCTTCTACTTTTGTTTCCAGAAGGAAGTGAGTGCTTTGGCTCTGTTGTTGTAGATGATAATGAAGAGTTCATCTTGTTACTGCCAACTGTATTGTTTCCAATTGATGAAGCACCACTTGGAAATGGAAGAGCGGAATGAATACTGGTATTTCCAACGGATGATGCTGCCGTTGGTGACTTGGCTGATCCGGAAGATGCAGTCAATGGAGTTATATTTGACGAATTTGGAGATTTTGGAGAAGTCACTGGAACCGAATGAGAAAATAGTGGTGCAAATGGGATGGGGTTAATTGGCTTTCCCCCTGCATTAGCTCCTGGCTTTGATGAGTTTGGGGCAGTAGGTAACTTTAAACTGGAACCGGAAACTGGAGATACTTGCTGACCAGGAGGACCAGCAGTATGAGGATAGAACGTATTCGGGATGTTCAAAGGTGGACTCATGGATCCAGAAAACGGATGATGCATTCTTAGTCCAGCCGCAACGGCATGGGCATTAGCATTTAAAGCCGCAGCAACAAAATTAGGATCAAACATTCCTGGAGGAATCTTATTTGCTCCAAGGGCAGCTAAATGATGACCAAATTGTGCAAACATATTAGCATTGAATGCACTAGATGCTCCACCGGCAGCAGGGGATCCACCAAGGTGGTGTGGTCCGGATAAAGGATGTGGATGACCAGGAGGTGAGTACAAACTTGCGGCAGCAAGAAGTTCATTCATGTTATTAAGTTTTCCTTGTCGAGCAGCGGCATCTGAGAGGGTCCATAAATTACGCAAATGGTCGGTTGCTGGTGGAGAAGGCGAAGTTATGGGTATCACTGGCGAAGGCAATCTTGCTGGACCTGTTATAGGATTGCCGATCATGTTTGAAGCAGGGTTGGGCAAGGCTGATGAGCTATTTTTGTTAGACATGCTGTTATTAGCGTTTATATTATTTCCAGGGCTTGCTTTCATGTTTGGTGCACTGTTGGAATGTGCGCTAACACTGCTTGGGCTAGTTGTCAATGCTGAAGGTGACTTATTCTGGTGACGATGTTGAGGAGAATGTTGTTGTTGCTGTTGGTATTGTTGGTGATGATGAGTTTGTTGCTGAGTTTGAGAATTTTTCATGTTTTGCAATTGCTGTTGTTGGGCTTGCTTCTGAGCTAAGCTGTCAACTATAGAACCAATTTTTGATGCTTGGTTTGGTGACGATTTTGATACACTGACAGACTGAGATTGTCCTTTGAATGGCTCTTTATTTTGATCCTTTTGATTACTTATTTTGTTTGTTGATGGAGAATGGAAATTTTTCGGAATTGTCAAAGATGATGAAGAAGGAGCAATAGGAACGCTTGGCTTTTCGGTTTCTGGGCTCTTGCTTATAGCACGTTTAGATGACATGTTAGCCCCAGCAGTTGTAGGAGACTTTGAAGGCTCACGATGAGGAATGATAAGTGGAGGTGTTGTTCGTGTAGATCTACCTGAGAGATCTAAAGGAATTTCGGCATCGCCAGATTTTCCAGATGATGAATTGCCATTCTTGCCAGGCTCACTGGAAGTAGATGAGGATCTTCCACGCTTTACCTCTGGAGTGTCCTTTGAAACCTTTTTATTCTGTGCACCGCCACCAGTAGACAAATCGAATGGTCTTTTGTTGGACATGTTATTTTTGTTTGATGATGGGGTTGTGCTAATATTTATGGAATTTGTTGCTGCTGTTGGTGGCATTGAAATTGGTGTGGATATCACCCCTTTATTGGTATTGCTTGTGGGAGATGGACTTTTACGAATACCTTGTGTGATATCAAAAATTGATGCAAGCGGATCATTTATCTTTGCCGATTTATTTGTAATATTGATTCCTCGACTGGTAACATTACTTTGATTTTTGCCCATGCTGCTGTTACCTCCTGCAGCACTGATTGTGATTTCCACCGGATGTGGCTGCTGCGCTCCAGAATTACCTTTCCCAATTATTGAAATATCTTTGTTCAACAGTCTGCTGTTGTTTGTGGTAATGTTATTTACAGTCATTTTATCAGATTTAACTTGAATATTTGCATTCTTCATATTGTTAGGAATATGAGGATGAGCTGTGAGATGAGGTGGCAGGGTGAATCCCAAACCTTTTACAATATTGTTCCCATTATTATTACCAACCCCGGACATATTGTTATTAGCGCTTGATGAACTACTATTATTATTGGAGGATGTTGGAGCGGTAGCAGGCCCGATAGTAATGCCAGGTGGCATCTTTCCACTCAACAAGCTTGCCGCTGTCGAAACAGACTTCATTTTATTTAGTGATGATGATCCACCACTGCTGTTGTTATTACCGTTCCCCGCACCTCCAAGAGATGTGTTGTTTGGTGTTGGAGTTACAGAAATAGAGCCATTTCCTCCTCCAATTGCTATGTTGACTTTTTGTCTGAGCGTCTCTTCAAGTTTCTGACTTGATTTATTAACACTGACATTGATCCCAGTGCCGCTAATGCTGATATCCAATCCCTTCCTGTCCTTCAGCTTCTTGGCAGGATTCTCCTTGGCCGTGCCACAGTAAATTTTTGTAATCTCCATACTCCCCGGTCCATTAAATTGTGGCTTGTTGTTCGCTGCATTGGCTATTACTTTCTCAATTGGATTACTACTCGTTCCACTGATGGAGGAATGAATGCTGTTATTATTAGCATTGTTGGCAGCATTACTGTTGTTTCCCATTGTGGTACATGGGCCGCTTGTATTTTGCTGCTTAGATGGTGGAGGAACCTCAGTCACAGTGATTTGATGCAAGGACTTGTTTGTAATAGGATGAGTGAAAGTATGTGGATTGAATCTATTCTGATTGCCTTGAGATCCAGAGCTTCCTTTATCTTGGGATGAGCTGCTCCCTTTGCTTTGTGATGAGCCTGAGATGCTCCCCATAGCATTGGGGTTCACTGGGATGAGAGTCACAGACTTGGGGACATGGACAGAGTCCGGTAGTAATGGGTGGGAATGTTTATGACTGTTATTATTACTGTTGTTGCTGCTGCTAGTGTTTGAGGAGGCACCGCTTTGCTGCTGCTGCTGACTAATCTGACCGTGAGATGATGAGATGGGAATGGTTGTGGGCTGAATTTCAATCCCTGTGTTCTTTGGTATGAGCTCTGCTGGAGATAAGATTTTATTTCCGTACTGGTTTCCCTTAACCGATGAGCCTGAACTGCTACTACTGTTTGCGTTATTGTTGTTTGCATTTGTATTCACACTCACGCTAATGCTCTTACTGATGTTGTTCAAATGGCCGTGAGCGGAGGCACTCGTTCTGGCAGAGTTGTTGTAATTCTGAATTCTAGCAATTGGCTTTTCCTTCCCTGTTTGCTCTTTCACTTCTTTTACAGAGTCTTGACTTGAAACTGAAGATGATTGCTTAATCAAATTACTGTTGCTGGATTTTTTATTATTGTCCTTTACGGATATATTCTGACTTTGTAGGGCTACTTGATTTTGGCTATTGGTATTATTGGAATTCGTCCCAGATGGAGGGCTTAGTGTAAAGCTAAGTTTCAATGGCTTTTGGCTTGTGACTGATGCCGTGGAAGGTGCAACCCCTTTTGCCTGCTTATCTTTATGCTTCAGTTTATTATGATTATGCTTGTGCTTATGATGCTTTCGATCGGGTGACTTATTCCCTTTTGCTAGTACCGAACCCAATGATAGTTTTAATGGCTCTTTCCTTTCTCCTCCAGTGCTACTAGATGATACGACTGGAGTAACACCAGCAGTTGAGATTGAAAGTTTTAGTGAACCTGTGCTCTGATGTTGGGGCTCAGTACCAGAATGATCTGATGATGAGGATACCCGTAATTTTAGACTGTCAACAGAGACACCTTTGGATGAGGATGAACTTTGCCTACCTCTAGTTTCAATTCCTTTTTGATCTTTAGCATCATGAGAAGTACCCCTTTTCTTATGACTGTTTGCATTTGACCCAATAACACTACGTTTAGCTATGCTATTCTCCTTTCGTGAAGTTTCTCGCTCGGACTCTGTGGTAATACTTGTTTTGGAATCTGTGGAATGTGACCTTGAGACGTGAGAACGTAAATTAGAAGCAACTGACCTTTTCAAGCTTTCCTTAATACTATGTCTACGAGAGGATTTTATGCCTTTCATATGCTCTTTCCTTTCCACAAACTTTAATTAGTGTTGTACTGGAACAAGTTTTGTTGGAAGAGAGATTTCCAGTTGGTGTGGAGGTGGTATTTGGTACTGCTGCTGCTGCTGCTACAGTGGTTGACGTAGTTGTAGATTTCCCTGACGTATTATCATTCGACACACTTCCTTGATTGCCACTTGTTCCCGTGTTGTCTGCTAAGCGCGGAAGTTTAGATGATGGAGCAGAGGAGGAAGAGAACATAGATGAGCGGTTGTTGTGGGGTCCGGATGCTGTGTCATCATCTGGAGGCTCATCCATCACTGATGGAGCTGGTCTTTTCATTCTTGGGTAAACTGGAACGGTCTTCGCTGGTCTCTCGAAAATGCGATATTGGAAGTTCATCGGTTCATCCTATGCAAAAAATAGGTTCATATATTTTATTTCATACATGTGACAGCTCTTTTTCTTACGAGAGAATTTCAATTCAGATGCTTTTTAAAATGTTAGGAATAATAGCGACATAAAAGCAGTTAAAAAATATGCGTCATTTGGAAAAAGTATAATCTACGTTTAAAAAGCGAGTAAATTGAAACGGATATAGAGTGCTATACAAAATAAATTGTGTATTTCCTATTCTAATCGGCGTACATGCCGCATGCATGGGTTGTGCGGAATAAAATCCTATTGTTTTCAAGAAACGTGATGAAACCTAAATGCAATAATAATTACAATGAATACCTATTGTTTTCGTGTCGACGATCATACGGCGACTTTAGTAAAAAAGCATACATAAAATTATGTACTATGCAGAGGTAATGAATATTTGCAAGCAAGTCACACAGTCATTGTACAATTTTGCCCCTGTGTCAAATAGCCATGTTGGTAATGACTTTTCTTGCGCAATTTTTTACATTAATAATTATTCCCTTATACAAACCTTCTATCATATTCACCTTAATTATAAAGTGTGTTAGGCAGAACGGCATTAAATGTTAATAACAAAGCACGCATACATTAAGAAAATGGCCACGTAGTTCTAACTAGCCCCAGTCTTGAAAAAATCCATGAAGATACATTATATATTTGGCTCTGTTCAATGCAATATGTTCGCACATCTGTTCTAAAAACTTGAGAGTTGAAGTCAGAGCAAAGAAGCTACTTGTAGTTTGGGTATATGAAAAAAAAGAAGTGGTCCAAATTGCTCAAAATTCTCTCTTCTGCAAGAAAACATATTATCTAGACTACACAGTACTATACTTACATATTATGTACTATGTACTATCTCCGCACAAAGAGATAAAAGAACCTGTGAATTTTTCTGCGGGGAAATCGATACATGTCATGTAATCCTGAGCAGATATATACAAAAATACACAATTGTAGGATGAGTGAGAAATATATCTATCTACGTATGCATGCCCAGAATTGAATCATGTTGGCAATAGAACCACATTTCATTCCATAAGTAAAGATCTAGAAGTAGTAGCACCTTTGCATATTTTAGGAACGACATACGTAGTAACAAGAACACACACACGATAATAATAATATATCTGATATCATTACATATTCTCAAACTAGACTAGTACAAGTTGAAATAAAAAACTACAAAGAGACATTCAGTAGAACACGTACAAAAAATATGTACCTATGTATATGCATGTGATAAAAACGTATGGATTATGCATATAACATGTGTATGTAGTCCAAACACAAAAAATGCAGAACAGAACAAGCATGAATAGATGACGTAAATAGTCCACCCAAACCAGCACGAATGGAGAAATCCTTGACTTGACTGACTTGGTATATAACTCTTTTATTCCAAACGTAGACAGGCTGTGTGTGTGAGAGAGAGTGTGTAGCAGTGGCAGCGTCAGTTATTAGTAGTTTTTAACATATGGCCTAGTGTTTTACAGCATCCACGTGATATCATATCAACATGCAATGATAGTGCTCATTAATCTCAGTAATCTGCCCCACAGCTTATGTATAACTACTCTTTGACTCATGTTAAATATGTTGTATGACTGCTCTAATGCTTTTTACTTCCAGTTAAAATCAGCGCAGTTTACTTGCTCGATTCAGCAACAACTACCTAAAACGCTTGTGGCACAAAAATACTAGCATAAACGGGTGAGATATGTTGGAAGGAAACAAAATATGAAGATTAAGAATACATTTTTATACGCCCTGGACAAGCTTTTGTTTTTCAAGGACCAACTAAGCAGAACAAGATGTTAAACAATCAGAAAAGGGCATATAAGAATGCTTGACTCTCCTTATAAAGAAATAGTAGTCCTGCTGAAACAAACAAGAATTAAATGATAATGATGATTCCTCATGAATTTTTACGAACAAGTATTCAATTAACCACATGTAACGCACATATATTTGCATGAGAGCCTAGCTATTTCAGTGAAGTATGACGTATGTATTTCCAGACACCCACCACAAAAGGTGAGGACCTACTACATATTATTTTCGTAAATGACTTTATTCATCTAATTACAAGTTTGTCAGCAGCTGCTGGAAAATTCACGGGTTTTATAGGTATTGACGTGCAAGAAAAATGTATGCATCTTTATCCCAAATTTTTTGAATATGAAATAGATATGTATATGCCATGATGCCCATTGCTTAATTATTATCATTACGCTATTAGCATGCATGCCGCGTATTGTGTATAACTCATAGAACATGTGAAAAAATGAAATGAATGTAATTAACAGCAGCAAGAAGGCATGTTCCATACTTTTGGGGCTGCTCATTACACATTAGAATACTTCTCAAAAAGATTCCTCGTGTCTTCACTCATAAAGCTGAGCTGGAAAGAGGAAAGGATGAAATGAGGAAGCGAATCTTCGTGATGTGCATTCGTGATAATTAGGCGAAAAATGCTACTTGATGTGCGTAAAAGAAAACGTTGATAACTTTGGCATCTTCCTATATAACTTTTTTGTAACTATTACAATTAAGCCTTTTTATTTATAACGCTGATTTTGCTTATGGGCACCATTACGCATGATAGCTGCGTATGTTCCTAAAGAATTTACTGTCCAAAAATTTTTATGAAGAATCTGTAAGTTTTTTTCGAAGAATTTTTTGCCAAAGCTTTGGTAATTAATAACATATTGGCCATAAATTACTTACAAGGTACCGTCGTTAATAAGGGTTTAATTCCTCTTGAAACTCTGCATAAATAATAATTGTATGGAAATTCTATGAATTGTTAACTGAGAGGCCTTTGATAACTTTGGCATCTTCCTATATAACTTTTTTGTAACTATTACAATTAAGCCTTTTTATTTATAACGCTGATTTTGCTTATGGACAACATTACGCATGATAGCTGCGTATGTTCCTAAAGAATTTACTGTCCAAAATTTTTTATGAAGAATCTGTAAGTTTTTTCGAAGAATTTTTTGCCAAAGCTTTGGTAATTAATAACATTATGGCCATAAATTACTTACAAGATACCGTCGTTAATAAGGGTTTAATTCCTCTTGAAACTCTGCTTAAATAATAATTATATGGAAGTTCTATGAAGTGTTGACTGTGAGGCCTGGCTGAAGAAATAAAATTCTACGCTTTAAGTATAGAAATGTTTATTTGTGCCCGGAAAATAACCGGAGCTCTCAAAGAATCGTATTATTGAAAACAATAGATGTTATTTCGGTAATGTTGATTAAAAATTTACCACGCAATACTGTATCAAAACACAAAACAAAAACATGAAATGCTGTTGTGTGCCGTAGAAGAATCGGTACGGCTATCGTTCTTGATACCAATAATGCCATGCTTCCCAAACACCGGACGCATTTATCACATTTAAAAGAGAACAACCATAATTTTTCTTCGTGCAAGAAAAACAAAAAAGGCCATATAATTTCAGAATTGGAAAAAAGTTACCTGCGCACGCAACACCTTATTTGGGATTTTGGGAATTTACACTATAAGTTAATGAGGTTGAAGACGGCATGCTGTCATTCGCTAGGCAATGCCGACAAGGGTTTTTTGTAGGCTAAGCACGTGAGAAAAATAAAACAGAAAAAGGAACATGGTCAAGAAGTGTATTTTATTGAATGCATTAAAAGTAGAAGTAGAGAGATGATTGCCTGTTGTAATTTTAATGTGAGGAAAGCCATTTACAACAGCGAACTTGCTATTGCATATGAAGGTAAATATTATGTATGTTGCTCAAATGTTCAAGTCTGCGTAACCCACGTACACCTACGAAAATAAACATGTTGAAAAAGAGTGGTCGTGAATTGCACTTTTAGTTGTAATGCTGAATAATATGCTGGCTGTCCAGAAGTTTGAATTATTGAAGTGCTAACGTGTCAGTAATAATATATGTACACAAAACGTCGATC
>JAHZNG010001346.1:0-10427 GCA_027744375.1 Orchesellides sinensis | reverse complement strand
AAAAAACTCTGTCATAAGTCATAAATACATAAGGTCAACAGTGTCATATTTAAAATATTGGGATGAAGTACACACTTGTACATATAAGTGTGTATGTAAAACTTTGACCTTATCAATCGGCAATACTTCTCAAATAATCATCCGCCTAAAATTTAAACTGGAACACACGAGGAAGTCATGTAATGCATTATGGATTTTATACAGTATAGGTTATCTGCTGCAAACGTAAAATCAATACATTGCAGGAAAAACTGTGCTGCATTCCAAATGGAAAGTGCGTTGTAAATGGCTTATCAATCACAAGGTTTCATAGCCTCAAGGTTTGTATATGAAATGTATATACATATATCGAATTTATATTCTACATACATAGGAAGTACTCTTGTATTCTGAGTGAGTTGGTCAAACATTAACAAAAACCTTGAGACTAGAAATCGTGCAGGTACGCAAAATGAATTTGCATTCTCACACAGAAAATATAAACACGTGGAATGCTCGCAGCTGCTGAAACATTTTTTGTAGTTTTAGAAAAGGTAATAAAAGCTCCCATTCATTCAATCACTAGTGAAATTCATGGCTATTTTTTCATAGCTCGTATTGTTTTGCTTATTAGCAAATCTTTCAAAATATGTTCTTACCGTCACCGCTAAAATCACGAATAAGATCTGAAAATAGGAACAAGCAAAAAAGAACTCATATTAAAATAACTACGCTCATTATGTATTTAGGTTAAGAGTAAAGTACTGCTCGAAAAACTTTTCCCGTAAGTGTTAATGCATGTTTTATGAGCTTTTATATGCATGGAATGAAGATAATTTAAGAAGCCATGTTACGTTTGTTTGCCTATGACATCATAATTGGTATGTATTTCATTAAAAGATAAATAACCACTTTTAAAGGAACAAATATACTGCCTACAAAAAACGACAAAATTCAGTCATGCATCACATATTTCACGTAAGCTATACATAAAGTTCAGGATTGAACACTTTTCAGCCTCTTTTGCTTTAATTGAATTTAAATTAAAGCCGAACTAAGAGTATTACAGGAAACTGACTGACAGACAGGAAATTGCTACTTAAGTACATTACATATTGACACTATTCTGTTGGGAATTCGGACTCGGACTATACACCAGCAGTAAGCGAGCTTTTAGTTTTGACACATCATTTCGGAAGGCAACTACAATCCACAAATACAAAAGCATAAATTAGTTTCACTGGAAATGTGTAAGCCCAAAATATAAAATATTTTTGAGAATAATCCAGAAAGGGAAAAAGTAGCTGCGTATTTAGAATTATTATTCCATTAAGAAGGTCAATTGAGTTTTCTATTATACACGCCAGCGATTACTAAGGACGCGATTAGTCAAACACTCAAAGTAGTAAGAAAATTGAAAGTCGGTTCACTTTCTAAGATTTTAACGGAAGAGTCGGCAATGTTACTGCTATTATAAAGAAAGAAAACATCTTAAACTTCACTCAAATTCATGTACATTAAAAAAAGCCATTAATTTTCTTTTTAAACTCTTAACTTCTATTTGGGATCATAATAGAATTTGACCGGACAAAAAAGAAAGGGAAAGTCTTTTCATTTTAAATTCAGTATCATGCAAGCGTGTTTTACTATTTAAAGCTTATCTTAAATGAGACTTGGCATTTTATTCAGTTTATTAGCGAAATAATCTGTTTGTATATAACATTTTATGCAAATGTAAATATACATAGCTGATCAAAACACTTCTATCAAATGGTTTACGATGTTATGAAAAATGAATTACGTTTCATACGATTAAAACGCATGATTATTTCAAGGTTGAATTTTACAACTTTAGTTCAGGTACACTTGTTCTATTCCATTATAAGTAACATTTTGTATTCTATAGTTTGTAGTTTGTAAGGCTAAATTCAAGTTGTATGATCATGGCATATAACATGTAGTTACATATATAAAAACAAAAGAAAGTTGTAAGTGTACACGAGATCCATAAAAACATACGCCATGTCATGTGCTTCATGTTCCATGTAAACTAAAAAATTACGACCTAAAATCTCCTGCTGTATGATGGTTTTCCCAGCGGAAAAAACACCAGAATATATTAGAAACGTAGCTTAACAGAACGCATGACTTATTTATCATGTGCCACTTGAGGGAATTTCAACAGTAACGACGACAGCATAATTTTATATAAGTTAAGTCAGACAAGAGACTAACTACATATCTACAACCCAAAAAGAAAGCTATAGCATTATCGTTACTTACTACAGAGACCCGTGTACATCACTTGAATAGGAACATTTGTTGTGCAGGATTCCAATCGGAGTCGACACTCATTCTGATATGATATCCCATTGGAGCCACAAACTGGGTCGTAGTCAGAGGAGCAGATAGGACATTCACAAGCAGCAATCCCATTTTTCTCAATACAAGTGGCTCCCGGCTGGCACAAATGCTTGGCACACGCACTACCACTCTCTGTCCCGTAAAAACACAAAATATCACAATATTAGGATTACATAGAACATATTATAGCGATTCGTTACAATACTTTGAAGCGTGTAATATTGCATCACATATATGGATACACACACATGNCGTTACAATACTTTGAAGCGTGTAATATTGCATCACATATATGGATACACACACATGGCTTTTGCTGAGTTTTTTTGCTAGTCTACACATCTTATTCGCTTGGTTGCGTTGGTTCATCCTGATGGTGGTACTTGAAATCGTATCATGATTCATGATGACCGTCCCTATCTTTACCAATAAATTATTGCATTGCAATATGATCAATGCCAAACCTGACACTATAGGGAAGAAATAGTATACATATGTGCAACATTATACCTGAAGCATAAAAATGAATGTAGGCTTGCTAGCGTTTCCTGTTTTATTTTGCTTTCACTTTTCGCATAAGAAAGTCTTCCATTGTTTGAGTAGTGAGATGAAGGAGAAGACAGGATCGTTTATGAAGAATGAAAGGAGACTTGCAGACTTTCAAAGAAAACAGGTTTTTATGCTTGAAGAAGTTTCTTAATGTCTTTAAGTAATGACTAAATATTGGCATACTTTCTCCGTTGCTAGCCTTAACGAGAGGAAACTGCTTCGGGTGTAAAACCTGGTTTGGAATTAATCATCTTTCACTAGAGAATGCCATCGACATCGTCTTCCTTTATTTTGTCGAGGGGATCATAAACTACTATTGTCCATGCCATTTAGATAGGAACCATCATAGATACTTTGCTTGCATGTTTTTTTTAAATACAATATAACTTACGATAATATTGTGTGAACATTGGCTGGTGCGGTATCACTGTTACTATATCGTAAACACAACTTGATTGCACAAATACTTGCATATATGTAGGTTTCCTCGTTCTTTCTATTTATGTACTATTTTTGCATTATTGCTTTTTATTATGCATGCACGTGAGCTAATACTGCTTCGGGTGTAAAACCTGGTTTGGAATTAATCATCTTTCACTAGAGAACGCCATCGACATCGTCTTCCTTTATTTTGTCGAGGGGATCATAAACTACTATTGTCCATGCCATTTAGATAGGAACCATCATAGATACTTTGCTTGCATGTTGTTTTCTTAAAATACAATATAACTTACGATAATATTGTGTGAACACTGGCTGGTGCGGTATTGCTGTTACTATATCGTAAACAAAACTTGATTGCACAAATACTTGCATATGTATATGTAGGTTTCCTCGTTCTTTCTATTTATGTACTATTTTTGCATTATTGCTTTTTATTATGCATGCACGTGAGCTAAAAAGGGCAATATTTGTTATGGCCATAATCGTAAAGTCTGACAAGCTCAAGATATTATAAACTCCAAACGAAACTCCTATTTTCTGGTGCATTTGGGCGTTTTCTGTGTGCACTTCACCGTCTCATTTTCAGTTTTAATGGTCATGCTTAAGTTGGACACGCAACTGCCACACTAGGTTTTAAATTAGAAAATGAAAGTTGTGCGTTGCTTTCGCGGTTATGAAATGCACAATCAGAATACATCAAATGGCTGACCTATGGCTTTATAGCACGACCCGTAGCATAAGATTTTTATGTATGTATCACTGAGCTTAGGTTTTCTTGCAATGTCTTGACGAACACATTTGTCATAGACATCGGTTGCTTCCGAATTGAAAACTAATCCTGTTTGTAAATACAGGTGTCATAAATGTTTCATAAATGATGCGGCTTTGATTTATATATTTATTATAAGAGACTACCAAATATTCTCACATAAAACGAAATTGCTTTAAAGTAAAATTCTATACTGTTAATGCAATGGTTTCTTATTGTTAAGTCAATTTCTTGACATCTCATTCACATACGACTGCATAAAATGCATAAAATGCATTTAGTAGAGACATCATTTAGTAGCGCTCGGAATTCATACATCTTAAGATACAGTATTGTAAGCCAAAATTTGTTGGATGTTTTGTTCACTACCAATATGTAATTTCAGTTGACGAGTGACAAAGTCGGAAACTTTGAAAAATAGGAGCAATGTCAGTTATCCTCAACCAATCAGGGATGTTTACCACTTTACCACATTCTTTAGTTACGAGCCTGCTCCTCACCCCTGTCATATACGCGTATCAAGATAATAATGGAGGGGGAGATAACAGTTCGATCAAGATCATTACAGTCATGTCGTTGTCGTGAAAGTCCAAAAGTTACGTGAACTGGTTAACAAAACGTTTAGCTTACATGAGGTTATAGTTTTAGTCCTTTGATACACATTTATAACTCTAAGTGGTTTAGCTTACTTTCTAACATTGCAGTTTTAATAAGATTTTGTAGTTGATTTTCTACTTTGCTACTAATTGTGTTACTTTTGGAAATATAAACGAGTTAGTGAATTCGCGAAAGAGTATTTTTAACATAGATTATACGTTATATGTCTATCATTTTTAATGTCGTTTAGAAACAGGGAAAATTCAATCCAGGAATCTATCATTTATAAGAAGTAAATTAATCAGAATTTACAAGTGCTTGTAAAATATAATGCAAGTGTACCATTTTCTCCAGTCTCCAACTGACAATTCTCAAATGCTCGAATAAAAAACAAAACAGTACCATGTTATAAATGGAATATGGACAGTAAAATGTAAATCTGAGTAGGAAATTTTTTGACAAAAAGACATCTTTTGACTTTTATAAACCCTAATACTCCAAACTGACAAAAAGGGACAAAGTAGGTGTCTCCACTCAGAATACGTTATTATGAATGAATTGAAGCAAAAAACAAGTTAGGCACAAAAGAGAAAGGGCATGCTCTATAGGGTAAGAGAGTGAGAAGTACAAGTGTCAAACATAATGTCCTAAAGTTGCAAATTCGTCTCGTAAAAATAAAGTGGCCATTTACGCTTGTGGTTATTTCCGAAACCATATGAATCCTATGCTTTCCCTTCCATTGTATACCAATTCTGAGCTGTGATGCTACTCACTCTTTCCAACTTTTTTCTTTCTTCTTTTTTTGTCTGCTTAAAAAGCTGAAAAAATAAGTCACTTTCTACTTCTGACCATTTGGAGTGTTGCTATTGAGTAAGCAACCCTTAAACCACACACACAGAATACGACGCATAGCGCATATAAAATGTGGAGATGGAGATGATACAATACATTTATATACCCTACTTATAAAAAACATACTATATATATATACATTACCTCCTAAAAACCACACACTATCCCAGATAACAACGAGAAATTCATATCATCAAAGTACCAAATAACGTGCTTTTTCCGCAGATAAAAATCCTGCTTCTACAGCTTTACAACCGTAGCCTTCTAAATTTAAAAAGGAATCCCTTTACTCCTTCACCACGAATATGCCACATCAGGACTATTTGCTCTTACTATTTGTACGATTTGCAATGTTACTAAATGTACTTAATAAGTTCAAAAATAGAAACGATACAATATACAAACCGAAGAATTGGCTTATCTTCCGAGCTTGTAAAAAATTGTAAAAAGTCTGAAGCAAAGCTGAATTATAAAGCTGAGCTGAAGTGTAAAGAAATTATACACATGCAAGGGCCAGAGCCATGCCTTTGATGAAGCACAATGGTCTCAACAACACACAAATGTGCCGTTGTTTGAAATAACATTGCACAAAGATATAGCATGTAAACAAAGCTTGAGAATGCATGTGCGCACTACGGTAATCACGTTCCTTATATTTTCTAATGTAATTCCAACCAAGACGAAAGACGAATCTTCCTGCCATACTAAACCATACTTTGCCTCACAATCATTACATTGTGATAAAGGAAAGAAAGTGCATTCAATGCTAGCTTTGATTCTACTCATAAGTACTCTCTTTCAAATACTCCAATCTATTTGGTGTAAAAAAGATACTTGCAGGGTCATAAAAGTGTCCTGCTGGACAATTTTAGCCAACTCTTGAGCTTTTTTATATCCTGAATTCGTTGTTTTTTTTTGCACCAAAGCACTTTATGCGAATCCCTCAATCTCACACATCAATCGTTTTAAACCTTTGCAATTGCAATTCTTTTGTTTTTGATAAGATTATTACTTCAAATGCATACTGGCAAAATTGGCTTCATTATGTACATTGACAAAGCAAACTTGTACACTTTTTATTATTTTCGTGCGCTTCTGGTTTTCTTCTTCTATTCTATTCTGATTTGTTTCAGTCTGAAATATTCGTCTTCTAGAGACGCAGAGATAGATCTTATCATATATGCAAGCCAGGCCGCCACTTCAACATGCAACACCCCCATTTCCTTAATGGTGCAACAATAATGATGATAGCACGATGAAATATAAAAATTAAGAATTTTTCGTAAGTAAAACATATACATATCGCTTACAAATCGATATATTTTTAAACAAGATTCGTGCAAGAAGTTTGAAAGCAATCCAATATATACTTAACTCCCGAACATCAGCAGCATAAGAAATTTTTCCCGAGTCATCTACCATCATCAGCTACTGGAAATCATGATAACTTTTGTTACATAATTGAAACACTCACATACATACTGTAAGCAAGCGTGCGTTGCGTATTCATATACATATTCCGTTGATAACAACTGACCATGGAGAAACCTTCGGATCAAACATTATATGCTTAGGTCTTTTATTGTTAAAGTAAACATAAAAAATAACTAAGTGTCAATGTCGGCTAAAGTTGGTAAACCCAAAATAAAATACATGAATTCCCGAGTGAAAACAACGACTTGAAATCTGAATGGTGAATGTCATGATTCACATAAAGTTTCGTAGGACCAGTAGCACCAACGATAAGATTATTGTTAGTGGTAAGTATTAGGAGTGGCTAAAGTGGATGGACAGGCTATTAATGCGATTAAAGGATTGCGTGCAAAAGAACCGCACGGAAAATAAGGCGCATGGGATATTAAAAGGAGTTCAATATACGAAGTTGGTTTATGTATATACATGTTATACAGCTTATTATCTGTATTTGGACGTGTTTACTTTAGAGGCTGCTGTGGAACATTCACCAACTTTCTTTGGAATCGCTGGGAGTCCCATATAATACCTGTATTTCAACTTCCTCAAAGAGTATGATCCGAAATGTAAACACTTCGATAGTCGTCTAGCGTGTATGAAACATACATATATGCATATGTTTCAGAATTGTAGTATAAAGTATGCATATAAATAGTGACTTACAACTTATGACTAACAGATAATCATACTTGCTTTCAATTTAAAGAACGTAAACGCACAAACAGTGAAACTGAGCATATACAAATACCAACTAACAAACTACGAGAGAAGCCCAATAAGACGTCACTAGTCCGACCAGTTCATATCTGTCCCACCATCGTAGTTCTCGACGTTTGAAATAAATAAAAATTACAAACTCACACACTAAAAATATATTTGCCATCTACGGTAATTTTAGCAAATTGCTGCAATTTCATTTTGTAGCTGAAAATCAGTTTTTACGAATTTATGTGACTTTGAAGGCTATGGGTGCTTATGTAGGCCATGAGTGGGTTGAAATAGGTACTACGACATACAAATGTAACGCATTTCTTCAACAAAATCTAGTATAGATGAATGCACTTATATATTGGATATATATATTACATAACGTAATCTATAAAGAAAAGCCTTTGAAACTCCACCCATTTCCGGATGAGAAGTGCTTGAATTAGGCTTTGTTAGGGGTAAAGGAATATTTTTGTGAATGTTCTTGCATACATACATTACTTGCTCTATTTTGTTGAAACCATTCAATATGCAAGTGAAAAAATACCGTTAGTGTACATTTTTGACCTTGGAAAGCTATGTTACATGTCGTAATTATACAGATCACATAAGTAAATTCGCAAGTCACGAACCCACCAAAATTATTACTTGTGCGCCTTTTGATTAGTTAACGAAGCATATAGAATTTGCATACAATACCAACCATACTAGCACTTCCTTTCCTAACTCCCTTGCAGACAGCTACACCAATGAGCAGAAATGGAAATCTGAGAAAAGAGCTTGAGCATTATGAAAAGAACATAAAAATTCCCATTTTCAAACTGAATTACTAAGCCTAACTACCAACACCACCTGGCTGATACGGCATCATGGGTAAGCCCACTAGCCTAGAAAGCCTCTGTTAGCCACGTTCTTTCTCTTTCACTATTTTTGCATGTGAAAGGGAACGAAAGACTATTACCTAATGAATATGAATATTTATAAAACCTGCGAGTTCAGCAGTAATATTGCACTTTCTTTGTAGACGGTTCCCATACCTAGCCTAATGAATTAGCTTAAGAAATATACCATATAAATGGTTAAAAGTATAAAGAAGGTTTCTCAAAAGCCGTAATAACAACAGTCCATTTTCCTTTACCCATTGTACATTTTAAGCGTGGAAATGGGAGGAAAGTGATGGGAAAGACCTATCAGAATAATCATTTCTATTACTACCCTGCAGTTATTATTACTGCTTTCAGGTGAAACTTGAATGATGCTAGGAAATGTGGATGAACTTCTCAGAAACTGAACAAGACGAAATAACCTCATAGTCAGCTCAGCATCACCAACACAGTTGCTTTTAGTATAGCGAATGTGTATACATTTGCAAACTATGGACAAAGTATGCATCATCAATGTGTCTTCTTTGTCAACTTAGATATTACGGTGCACACACACACGCGTAGAGAAAGATGGTGAGGTACAGGGATTTTATAATTTTCACAAAGAAAAAAATCCATCTGCCAGATTAGTACACAGCACACCATATAACTTTCCATCCGTCTCTTCATCTACTTTCATGTCGTACGCTTTACATATTTTTTCATATACATGCCTAAAAAATTTACCATACCATGTCTCTCCACTCCTTTTTTATGGGCATTTTCAACCTGGTAGTATTCTTCTGCATATACTCTTTTATTGCAGTCGCTCTTTCTCTCATTTCTTTTCATTTCCGAATACAGTTGCAATTTCCGCTCATTCTTATGTCAACCAAACAAAAAAGAAGAAAAGAAGCTGAGGGACTAGAAACTGGATTACGAGAGTGCGGCGACTTTCACTTAAACGTTCTCCCTACTTTCTCTACGACGGCTTCTCCTTCATGTAATATAGGTATTAAAGATGAAGCCGGTTAGCTTTCTGGGATAAGTAGGGAGAAAAGTTGAATGCTCTGGATAGAATGCAATTCTTTTTAAACATTTATTAAGGATATGCATTTAGAAGGCCTGCCTAATCTGCCACATTTTTAAAGCAATCAAACAAAACATGGAATGCATTACTGTCGCACACGACGCTGTGACTGTTATCTTGGTAAGTACCGAAGTGAAAGTATTTGTTAAAAATCCACCGCCATGAATTCAGGCTACCCATGGTGCTTTCTTGATGACTTGAGAGACAATGTTGAGCTATGACTTTTATTATATGCATCATTGTTTTGAATAAAATTCCATCTTGACTCGTTTCAGCTTCAAAGAAGACAGACCGACACATATAAACGCAACGACTGTGAGGAGAATAGGCGAACAAAAAATCACTCTTAAACATGTGCCGTGAGAGAGAGAGTCGAGCTTTTTATTTGAGAGAATAACAAACGTACAAACGAACTTTTACCTACACGACATGAGACCTGAGACCACTCCGTCATCAGCTAGACAACAAGTCAAGGCTGAAGACAGCAACCAGGGAGTTTTACACATTTAATGTTATAGTGTAGCTGTTTGTTTGCAACACGAGTAAGTCTGTTTACATGGTTTACATAGGTAATTCTAATATACCTAATATAGAAATAGGTATAGATTATAAAGCGAAGAGCATTTTAAATACGTGCCTGAAGAAAGGAGTAGGAATAGGGTTTCATGCAATAACAATGCAAGAGAAAGAGTTAAACTTCCTTTAATTCCAACTCTGAGTTTTTTATATTGTATAATAT
>JAHZNG010001345.1:0-14608 GCA_027744375.1 Orchesellides sinensis | reverse complement strand
AAAAGTTTGCTTGCATTTTCAGATGTGACGCTTTTTTATGGAGTAAATGAACATACATTTACATACCTATGTGGCGGCGTGGACTAATAATTAATTACCATTACGGTAGCAGGTCTTATTGAATTTACCAATAACTTTTTAAAATGTTTAAAAACAATGTGGATTTAATCGCATTCCTAGACAAGCGGTAGCATGCAAACACAGATTTTTCATTGAGATAACATTTACGAAAGACAACAAAAAGTTCGTTTATTGATTTTGTGTAGGTAACTAGATTTGGTAGGAGATTAGTAAGTATTGAAAATGTATTGAAAATAGTTTCACCTGCATTGAATTTTTTGTTTGTACATCAACCTAAGAAACAGTTAAATGCTGAGGAGGAATGTCACGTAGCTACTTTATTTTTTCAACTGTGTCTGTCACCTCACCACCTAAAGTGCATTCGATTACACATATACCCAGTTGTAGACATTTTATCTGAAGGATTATCGATAATGATTTTCATTTCATTAGTATAAATCGTTATATGCGAACAAGGATTATATATATTATACGTTATATTATGCATAGCTTACATTAAAGAGAAAATAGAATGTCACGAAACATGTTTCTTTTTTAATACCACGAAGTCATCTTAAAGATAATACATTGTATATGCAGTAATTTATGTATAAATACGGGCTTGCAATTGTTTTTGTTAACAACAATCAGTTTAAAGTAAGTTTAATTGATTTTTTCTTTTTATGTTTCAGTCGGTGGTGATGCTAGTGTTCCGTGAAGAAAAGTCACCAGAGGATGAGACGAAAGCCTGGCAGTTTTGGCATTCAAGACAACATAGTGTAAAACAAAGGATCTTAGATGCAGGTATGTATTTTTTGTAAAGTATTTTACTTAGTACGTACTTGTAAGCAAGATGGCAGTTTGATTTGAAAGAATGGCAGTGGATTGTTATTTAAATGTGCATAAAAAATTTAAAAAGATTGTTAGTGGGATTTCATACAAATACATTTTCATTCTTGGACTGAAGTAAAAACAAGGAACGGATATTCTTGCAGGTCTCTCTTGATTAGGTAGTCTTTTACAATATTTAGAAAATCTTGAGCAACCCCTAAGCTTTCTCAGCATTTTCCCCGATTCCCCATTAGCATTGGATGCCATTTCAATAAGCAAAACGTACATGACTTTAACGATAACGGATACAAAACAAAACATAAGATAGACTACAATGGGTACATCTGTGAATCTAACCACACAAAAATCTACTAACCCCCAGAAAAGGGCCCCGCCGACTAGAAGCACTACTATTTTTGTGTCCAATGCATACGACCAGATGTAGCTCGTAATGACCACAATTCGATGAGCTCTCACAATACCAGCTACAACAGACTCTTGCAATTGTTTGACCATAATTCTGGTCATCTCAGGCTCACGTTGAAGAAGCCATATAGTCCTAAGGTATTTCACACCCATGGACAATTCGATAAGAAGTAGGTATAGTGCAAATGCAAGCCACTTTAGGAGAGCACCATAGTACAGGTATGACAGTAGTAGTCTTCCGACTAAGACAAGGATCCGATATTGACAATGATGATGGTAGAGGCAGGTCACATTCAAGAAAAATTACCAGCCCTACATCGATATCTATCAATGTTGCAATAACTGGTCCCAATTATATTATGTATATGACAGCAGCACAGGCTAAACTAAAATAGCCCAACAGGTTCTCCCCAAAAGTCACTTGATTCCCAAAACTCTTTACTACAGATATGTCTGCGAAACAAAGACA
This sequence comes from Orchesellides sinensis, assembly GCA_027744375.1. Lineage (NCBI taxonomy): Eukaryota > Metazoa > Arthropoda > Collembola > Entomobryomorpha > Orchesellidae > Orchesellides > Orchesellides sinensis. The sequence goes on along the minus strand of JAHZNG010001345.1, from coordinate 12,822 downwards.
ATTTATTTAACTAAACATAAAAAATAAACATTGGCTTAGGGTAAAAGCTTTAAAAGTTTTTAGCTTACGGTTAAATAATTGCTTTGTAGAATCATTGATCATAATGGAAATGTTAGTTGTATCAACGGAGAAATGAGTGGCGAACATAAGAACTGCTGCCCATATTAATGCTTGACATACCGCTGCGCAAGTAAATAGAAGTGAGTCGTTGGGGTAGGATCTAAATGACCTTCGGACTAGATGTATGAACCAAAAGCTGTGAACCAAACTGACAAGTACAACCTGAGCACATGACTTGTACACTATGGATTTCTGCTGGCTTTGAAGCCTTTTTCCAATATCGNATGGATTTCTGCTGGCTTTGAAGCCTTTTTCCAATATCGTCCCAAATAAATGGGAAAGGGAGATAGGGAAATGAGTTGCCAGCACAGTTTTTCATTATAAAGTTAAATGCTGTCCATAGATGCTCGGAAATCATTTCGTCCATTTCGTGGAAAACACCTTCTACATGCACTATATAATATACGCGACTCCAAGATTTTGATGAAAATTTTTTCACTATTTATTATTCCACTTTTGTGGAGCCTCTCCTACATGTAAATCAACGTACGTAGGCAGTGTTTTTTTTATGTATCGATCACAACTCTCATTAAATATTCCTAGCTTAAGTTAACACACGTGATAACAATTTTTTTAAATATATTTTTCAAACTTGGATAAAGTTCAACCGTGTATAAAAAGCTGAAACTGATGTGATGGTGGATAATATAATATAAGTCAATTTTAATTCTGAAAGAAAAAGACTAGAACAAAGAAATCATCACCAGTATATTTGCTTTTACCAGCTTTATGCAATGTTTTCAGTGTCGCATACATAATATGACAGCTAGTAATAATTTGGTAATGACCCAAAAGATTTTTGGACAAAACTGTCTCATTTGTTTATATGGTCAGATATCAACTGTCTTTGTGTATGAAATAGCAAACGGATGCAATTATATAGGAAATGCTGTGATTGGATTTGTACTGGCTGGTAATATCGCTCATTTATTCAATACTGGCACTGGCATACATTTTTGCGTGAAGGTAATCATAAGAAAACTTACAGAACTTACATATCATTTGTGTTACATATAATGTACATGTTTCTTTTTTATTGTGACCATAAGTGAATTGCAAAAACCGAATGAAGAGAGATGTGATCTCTGTGATGTAAGATTGGTCAACCTCGTCTACAATTTCAGAAATGTACAGTTGCTCCTTCTCCTTCACTACTGTTGTTTTTTATTATTACTACTATTACCCTACACATATTTTACTTTATAGCTACTTGTACAGCTACCAGTATAGAGAAGGACAATCATCATCTGCATCCACAGATGCAAAACGAAGACACTCTCTGCCTCATCTATCTACCTGTGATTGTGATTGGGTTCATTCACCTGTTGAACTTGTTCCCCTCACATCTCATCTCTTGTATTTTTTTATATTCGGCAATTTCTGCACATTCATCCTTTTTTGTATACTGCAAGAATCAAAACTATAGCTTCTGCATTTTTTGTCATGTAATACCGTGTTTTCTACCTTTCATTATACGTTACATCATATTATTTTATAGGAGTAGCATGCATACTCTTCTCTGATCACTGTTATCTGTTGTGTGTGATACATGATACATCAATTCAGATGATAAATACAGAAAAGGGTTATATTTTGTTTGGTCTTTCTTCTATCTATGTTCAGAGAAGAAAAAGAACCGCTACCTGACTGACTGACTGCATTATGATATTTCGTTGTAAAAAATTGCTCCTGGTGGTTGGTGGTAGTATATTCCTTTATGCTAAAGAACAAAAATTGACATTGGTAGCGGTGATGATGATGGTAATGCACGGTGGTTTGCCTTTTTTTCTTTAAAATTGACGTGGGCTAGTCACGGCAATCCCATTTTTTCACGAGGCTCTCTTCTCATCTTGTATGTAGTAATTACATAGATAAATCTGTTTTTATTATTGCCATGTTTGCTTTTTTCTTCAAAAGAAAAGTAGAGCAAATCCGAGACGAGAAATTGCTTCTTGTTTTTTGTTGTTATTATTGTTATTTACTTTACTACATACATAATCAAATCATTTTGTTTGTCGTGTCGTCCCATTTGTAGATTGTTAGCTTCTCGTTTTGTATTTTGACACAGTAATGTGAGAATTGAAATGATTTCATTATTACTCGGACTTTTCCTGATCTACCTGTATATTATAGAGGGGAAAGGGTTATTTTGAGAATAACTTTATAAAAAAGTCCATCACATCCATTTAAAATTCCTTTCGCCTCATTCATGGAGGAGGATATTCAACCGTGTAAAAATAATTTTTGTAAGGGAAATGACGATGGGAGGAAAAGTTATATTAAAACGCTGCGATTATCCTCATCATTATTCCTTTACTGCAATGATGATAATGCCACTATCGTCATCATCCCATCATATTATGGTGCTTGTCAAAATAATCCACCTTCGTAAAAATCCTCAATAATAGTCTCCACTCTATCATCTTCGTTCAACAATGGACAGTTTAATAATAAAAAGCATCTAATGTATAGTATGGCTGCGATCCTATTATTCGATACTGTGTGTATCAAGAATTTGGATTTTTACGTCTTGCTATTGCTATCATCATCAACGGCAATTTTCCGCGAACAGAATATCAATGAGTTACATGATGACGATGATGATCCTAAATCTGAGATTTTTTCAGGAGCTCTGAGAGTGCACTGCACTGAACTGCATATAAAAGATCACAAGAAAGGAGTTGCAGCAAAGTATGTCTTCTATGTATACCTCCTCTTCTTGCTATCTTAAACTCTTTTATTGCCTTGAGGACATGGATGCCCCTGTTTACTGTAATTATTAGTCTTTTCTCTGCATCATGTACATAAAGTTCAAAAATGTATACAGTAAGAAGCTTTATTATCGATATTTATGCATATTTATCTCAAACGTCTCTGTCTACACAAAAAGTTTCATTACAGCTTTGATTACGTTTGTAGTCCATTTAATCTACATATTGTATGCAAAGTTTTTAATGGATAAAATGTTATTGCCAATAAAAACAAGATGCTCTAAAATGCCTCTTTTCCGTAAACATCAAAGTTGGCAGATAAAGCTGATAGATATTCTTATAATAAAGCATTTATTGGTCTGTCTGTAAAGTATTACAGAGTCTAAAATAGAAGGTGGTTGCGACACGAACAAATTGTATATCAAAACGAGAGTCATAGGTTTAAAAATATAGTATTATATAAGAAGACCGTAGATTCGAACGCTTTCGTAAAGTCAGCATCAGTGAAAGATGGGCTTCCGTCTGCGGCTGAAGGTGAGTTTGACGATCGTGACGAATTCATCAGTGTGTCTATACAAAACACAACTACAACCCAACCAATAGGAAGCACAGCTCATAAAAGCTCATTTGTAAACATTCTCAAGATGCTCACTGACTGAGACTAAATATATACCGGCAAAATACAGCCTAAGAGATGTTTCTCTAAATTGAACATAGATGTAAAACTTCATTGTAGTAAAGCATATCCAAGCAAAGTTGCAGTATCATCATCGTCAATAGTTTCTTTTTTATGCGCAGAGGCAGACAATATAGAATCCCATTGGTTCTCTTGTCGTTTTCACTGTGTATACACTGACAATACACAATGGACCCGTTTTTTACGACTCCCTGCAAAGATGATTATTAATAGGTTTAGGAAAAAGGAGACGGAGGAATTGAGAGAGAAGATGAGGAAAGAGATGATGGATGCATGGCAAAAAAAGAACGATGGGCGGTGATTGAGATAACAGAGAATGAGACATCGACATGCAGAGCTTTTACAGTAACGGCAGCAGCATAAACAAAAACGGATCTTGAATACTAAATAGAATCTGTCTGCGCTGCTCTTGTTTATTACCAAAGCTAAAGCTTAGTTCAATATGTGCATATTTGTGTTTTTGAAGCATATGCGCAGAGGTGTATGAAAATAGGGTTTTATTTGCATCCATGTTTGACGAAAGAAAATATATAGGAATGTATTAAACATTCTAATTTTGTATACTTTAAATCTATTTAAAATATTTAAAAATCAGTATAACATAATTATTGAAATAGGTAGTGATGGTCCAAGTTGATTAAATCAATTAGAATTTAACCAATTACCATTTATGCATACAAATATTTTGAAGATAATTCTAATTTTGATTTTCCCCACCCGAACAATATGGCATTACTCGTTCTTTTTAAATCATTCGGGCATAAACCAGTTTCTAACGACAAATAATGTCTTCAAAAAGTATGAATGAATATAGTGAAACCCTCCCGTTGCTGTCTAGCATATTTGTTGTAAGTTGTAAGCAAGTTTTCATTGTTTGATCGAATTTTAAAACAATACGAGGGAAAAAGGTTCTTTCTGTGTATCTGTAGCAGACTGATCCCAAAATAAGATGAGAAGGACACAAACTTTCCCGTTTTGATTTAGTTCCCACGAACTTCATTTTAAGCAAGTGAAGGAACAAATAAGATCATTTTTAGGAATACGCACAGACATACATACATATAGAAGCGACGCGTTTTTATCAGTTGACATTTTTTACGTAATAAGAAACTGATAATGGCTTATGTACCTTTCAAAAGGCAGTAATAATATATTGCTACGGTCAAGTGCGAAGGGGCTAAGAAAGAATTAACAACACTACATTTTTTATTATATGTCAGTAAATAAACCGTACATATAAAATGGAATTAGATTTTCCAGTTTTGAAAATACATTTCTATATGCCTGTTTGAATCTTGTTACAAAGAGCCTTGTTTTTATCAGGCTATGATCAGAGACAGAATGGTATTAAAAAGGAATTCTCCTGTTAAAAGTCATTAAGTGTCAGAAAATAAGTTGAAAGAGAAAATCCACAACAATTTATATATTATATTTTCTTCCTTGATTTGTACTCTTCTTTCGTAGCTGTCTGTGTTGATGTTAACTATTTTTAATGACTTTTTTCGCAGTTGAGATTTCCTCAGATAAAATGTAAACGTAAGAAAAGGAGAATCTGTTTCGTGCATTTTTATAGAAAAAGGTTATTACTTTCTTGTTTACTCATAGTTGTTACACAAATACACACAAAACATGAAACAGCTCATGAAAAGAAATTGTAATAATCACATTGTATTTAGGTATGTGTATTATTGCGTTACTATTTAACTCTTATCAATTGCATAAAATCTCCAGTCCAGAAACAATTTTTTATGTTGTGTACGTGTGCGCTTGCCTTTATGAAAGGAAGGAAGGAATGATGATGATGGGATGGCAAGTAAGGCGAGAGAAAAACATAAAAAACCTTCAATATAATGTTTTTCTTCCCCTTTTCGTTACACATATATCATTGTTTGGTTTGGAAGGGATCTTTTGTAAAGCATGTGATGATGGTGATCTTGACTATGAAAAAAACTGCATTGATTACGGTGCTTCTGCATTAGTTGTTCCGTTTCGTATGAAAATTCTGTGTGAAAGTCTAAACATTCCTATGGATTTGTTCATAATGGTATAGTTTTTTATGTGTCGTTTGTAATTTATAATGGTGTGGTATATAATGTATAGCACTGTTATCATTATCTTCAACCTCATTATTAAATTATAGGATTGATTCGACAATTGACTTGTTGAAAAAAAAGTGTTACGGGGAAAATATCCTTCTTTTAGGCTATTTTGTACCCAATGGGTTTGGGTTGGGTCTGGTGCAGTACGTACCAAATCACCACCGCACCTTATTCCTCTTATCAGTTTCTGTTATGATTCATCATGCAACAAAGACTCATTAGTATCCTGTGCAATTTTTTCGTACACATGCATGTTTTCTGAAAGATTCATATCGTTTCGATGTATATAGTTTCATTCTTCTTGTGAAATTGCATTGCATCATCCCTCCCTCCTCCTGAAATCCTCTAACCCAATCTTGATTGCATTCTCGATTCTTTTTTTAAAAAATTATTAGTAATTTTTACAAAAAAAGGTTACTCTAAATAAACTTCCTTCTAGTGTTACGGGGAAAATATCCTTCTTTTAGGCTATTTTGTACCCAATGGGTTTGGGTTGGGTCTGGTGCAGTACGTACCAAATCACCACCGCACCTTATTCCTCTTATTAGTTTCTGTTATGATTCATCATGCAACAGAGACTTGTTAGTACCCTGTGCAATTTTTTCGTACACATAATGCTTTCAGAAAGATTCATATCGTTCGATGTATATAGTTTCATTCTTCTTGTGAAATTGCATTGCATCATCCCTCCTTCCTCCTGAAATCATTTAACCCAATCTTGATTGCATTCTCGATTCTTTTTTTAAAAAATTATTAGTAATTTTTACAAAAAAAAGTTACTCTAAATAAACTTCCTTCCAAACCCAGCCCCACCACCACCAACCAGGATAATAATTAGTGTTTTTATTTTTGGTTAGTTAATACACTTTTATGAGCTGCAATTAAATGGATATAATTGAGCCAGAATAATTACACTTATTTTGCTGGACTTTGTAAAACAAAAAGGTGAAAGCATTCTATAAAATAAGTAATAATAAAATAACACGAACTATTTTGGAATTTTAGAAGTGCAGAATTTATGTTTACTCTTAAAAACATAAGTGTAGCTGGCCAATGGACTTTTTTCCTCCTTCTAATGTACAGAACGTGACTTTGATACAATTAAACAGATTGTAAACTCTGATCGTATATTTATATATGAGAATGACGATGATGGGCACAAACAATAATAAAGAGAGAGAGAGAGGATGAGCACACACATCATCTCAAATTCTCACAGTATTCTACACACTCACACAAGCAATTTTTATTATTACATACAATACGCCAAGGTAAAGGTTGGATAGTAATTAATTTGGTATGCACGTATAAAAAATTCATATACCTACCGGTTGTTTTTATTCTTTGGAATATGGATGGAGTGTTACGAAAAGCTCATTCCTCCTTTACTCCTTCATTTTTCATTGCCCACAATATAAGATATCCCATGATCGCAGCATCATTTTATTGAAGGAGTAAAAAAAAAGAATTACCTAAGTGGAGTCAAGTGCTTTTGGCTCACCGTTTTGTGGTCAAGCCATATAATATTGTTATAATATGAGCAAAATGTTGTGAAAAGGGCGAGAAAAGACGAAGAAGAGGAGAGGAATTACAGGGGAAAAAGAAAACCACCACTACCATCATCATCATCATGGCTCACTGATTACATTTTGTGGCATTTTATTATCAAAGAATACTTTTTTTTTGCTGGTGCTGCCGTTTTTTAGCTGGAAGACATAGAAGAGTGTGTATGTATTTATGTTATTTGTGTCTAATACTTAATCTGTGTTGAATGAGGATGAGTTAAAGACGAAGTAGAGACATGGAATGCGGTTTAGGTTTTACAATGCAAGTAAAAATATTATGTATGTATTTTTTATGACTGTTTACTCCTTAATAGCATCCTTTGTATGCACACAAGGTTTCTTTCTTGGTCATATCATTAATGCACACATGCTATGTAAAAAACATTAGCAAAATAATGGCTTCCGATCATTTTCTCCTAAGAGTATAAGCGCCGAGCTAGAGCTTTTAATGATCATTTTTTGATGATGGTACGTCCGATGATGAAAAATGCAGTCTGAAAGAAAATCAATGAAGATGATAAAAACTGATATGATTTTTGCATTCAGCAGCTCACATTTATATCCTCCAGAGACGTAGACAAAGTAATAAAAAACGGATTATGATTTTCTGATGCCTTGTAGGCATCCTCTGTAAAGTTTAATTGCTCCAAGGCAAATATACATAAACATTGAACATATTCTATATTTTTACTGGGAAATGTCTAAATTCTTCACGAGTGGAAAGATTGTTTGTGTTGATTTTAGTCTGAAAACGTAAAAAAATAACTATTTTCATCAAATCGCCACTCATAAAAGTAACGTTTGCAATAGTCGGCACAATTAAAACGTACAGAAAAGCCACAAAAAATTGCAATGGACTATTAATTAATTAATATTATTACTTTAATATTAACTATTTTTTTATTACAGATACAAAGAATAGCGTGGGTCTGGTGGGATGTATAGAAGAAGTAGCTCACAATGCCATAGCCGTCTACTGGAATCCTCTTGAGAGCTCCGCAAAGGTAAAAAGAAAACTTGGATCGTATCATATCTCAAAAAAACTATCATCAACGTATCACCCGATCCTCTATCGCAGTATAATTGTTACCTCCTACCTTACCATACCTATATACCTTATAGCACAACTCCAAATTAAATTACACCATTAAGTAAATTATATGAATGTGAGGGATGGGATTATGGGGATCAGTGTCGTGGTAATAACAAGATAATGCCTATGTACAAATGTATGTACACCACATTAAAATATACGATACCTACAAAAGGTTTGTATGTACCCTACAAAATTCCACAAAACTACCACCGCTAAAAAACTGCACTCTTCATATAGCATACTATGATAATGGCAAGATTTTCAAACAAACTTATACACTAGCTATGGTGCAAAGATAATTTATTACGCAGAAACACACATCATGTCATCTTTAGTATACAGGAAATCTAAATCTTTCCCACAATGTGTTAATTACTTGAATCAGGATTGTCCAATAAGAATTTAAAATAAATTCAAGATTTGTTTGCTCACACCTAACAATATATATTTTGTTCATTTTGTGTGCATCATTTTATGCAGGTTTCATTTCATGTATGTAGTTCAGAAAAATTAATTACAAAATACATTACGCATCTGATGATAACAACTAACCGTTTCCTATTAATTTAGACTATTTGTGTTATTACTGGAGAAACCCTCATGTAATTGACTATGTCATCTTTAATATACAGGAAATCTAAATCTTTCCCACAATGTGTTAATTACTTGAATCAGGATTGTCCAATAAGAATTTAAAATAAATTCAAGATTTGTTTGCTCACACCGTCACACCTAACAATATGTATTTGTTCATTTTGTGTGCATCATTTTATGCAAGTTTCATTTCATGTATGTAGTTCAGAAAAATTAATTACAAAATACATTACACATCTGATGATAACAACTAACCGTTTCCTATTAATTTAGACTATTTGTGTTATTACTGGAGAAACCCTCATGTAATTGACCGCAAGTGTCCAGCCGCACTTACATGCTTTTTCCTGTGAACTTGTTGACTAGCAAAATAAATAGTACGTTTAATCATTGAATATAAAAAAGGGCATCATGCTTGGCTGCAAGAAAAAATGAGTTTTTTATTATGTATTCCACCTTGGTTTACTCAACATCAGTTAGTAGCAGCAGTCGACTTTTTCTTGTAAAGAGCTGGTTAAACAGATGAAAGTAAAAGGACTCCTCTGGTCGGTCGTCTGGAATGAATGTAATAAAACGTTTCTTTTTTTAACCATGTGAGTGATACATAAACAGAAGTAATATACAGTGGCAATTTAGCGGTGGTAATATCATCGTCTTAACCTCGAAGCTTGTGTTTTTTGTACGCATCCGTATTCCCAAAGGAAGGAAACTTGAGGCTTATATAAATGATATTGTAGGTATTTCATAATAATAATAATAACAAGAGAAAATTGTAAATGAGCGGAAGCGGGGCAGACGTGAGGTGATTTTTAAATGGAAGCAAATAAGCAAGAGAGGCATTTAATAATTTTCTCTGTGAAAATATGTTGGATGCATAAGCTCTACTGGGAGATCCAACCAGCATGTGTGGAAGTCAACGTCACTATAGAGTGTCTTATTTTACCTAAGGTAAATTGCAGTAGGAGATTCTGTAGAGGCTTAGCTTCAGTTAGATAACAAAGATACTTTGAATGAAGGACAACAGATCAAGAATTTGTCCGTATCAGAATTTTCGAACCGCAGCAACCGATGATGTCGATGAAAATAAATGTTTTCACGAAACAAAACTCCAGATGGTGAATATGAATGCTCTATTCCATTGTTCTTTCTTCCATAATCCTTACATCCTTCATAAATGCTTGTACTTTTTATTTTCGGAGGATCGACGGATGCACTTTATACGTATCTTTTGCCTTAAAGACATTTTCATGTTATGTACATTTTTGTATTCTTTGTTTGTAAGCACCAATTTTTGCCTACACTCACTAACCAATTTAGTAAGCCAGGCTTAGAGAGTAAAACACTAATAGCAAACGATCACGATGATGATGATAAGTGAAATGAAGACACGAAGATGAAATGGCTATTAAGTCAAAATGTTGATAACCGCCCTCGCCCATTTCACATCCTTTTAGAGCATAATGCACACACGCAAGTGAAACATAATCCACAGATTTACAAAATTTAATACTCCCTTCTTCTTGTGTGTGAGTTATTGATTTGTAAACAGGAGTAATCATTTCCTCGACGATAATTGCATCAAAATAATAATGTTCGGGATTTTTTAAACTTCCATATCCTTTTAGGCATATATACGACATATATATAAGTGTCTTCATTTTTTTTAAAAGGAAACCCACGCAGCAGAAGTAAAAAGAAGCTCACACCAAAAAACGAGATTTTAATAAGCCACACTACCAAACTTCATATCAGATAAATGTGTATAATGCATATAGCTCAAGTTGAGTCTGCTCTAGTCTCATTTTGATTTCTCTCGTCAACTTTTCCCAAGTTTGGTAGTGGTCCACTGCTAAAATAGAGATTAAAGCTTGTAGTACACATTTTACTAGTTGTGTGCGGATCATGACGATGATAAAGCGATACATTTTAAAATGTAAACTATGTAATGTATTTTTTCTACCATGTCTGCCATATTAGTAAAATGCTCAATATAATTCAGTAGTAGTAGTAGTAAAGTACACAGAATGCCTAAAATGGTCATCTCAAATCTCAGCGGTGGTGATGATGATGATTATGATTAGGAGAAGGAGACGATACCGAAAAAGCCCTCGCACGCCAAAGACAAGCCACACGGCGACTCCTTTTGTAATGTAATATTAGGCATGCTCACCTGACGCGATTGCACTTGTACAAAACGCCTTCTCTATTTTTCATGCCTCCAGTCAATTTTTTCCGCTAAAGTCAAGTTAAGAGCTACAAGATCATCGCAAATAAATAATATGCCGCGCTGCACCTATATAGAGAATGCTGTATGAGCAATGAAATTAGTAGTTATTTTTTACGTGAAAAAATACATAAAGTGACTAATTGGATAATTCAATTAGTAGAAAGGTGGTGGTAGAGGAGATTAGTAGTTATTTTTTACGTGAAAAAATACATAAAGTGACTAATTGGATAATTCAATTAGTAGAAAGGTGGTGGTAGAGGAATATGCAGGAGCCGATGGGATTGCCAAGTTTGTATGCAAATTAGGCAGCAGCAAAATCTTAGGCTTCTTCACGTGTACACATTAACATATATACGCATACAAAATCAATGATTTCTTTTCGAGAATAATTTAAAAACAATATTTTCCCTGAAAAAGCGAATGACATATTCTGTCAAAGTCAAAACTGTCTTTTTACTATTATTCTTTCTTCTCGAAAGTCATCCCTAATCAAAATCACAGACAAAAAATACATGGAATATGTTAAAGGATTCAGTAAACTCGCACAGCATAGCAAATCCGTTTATTAGGGATTAATGTCATGTCTAAACTCTTGACAGGCATCAGCATCATCATCCCCACGTCATCATCATTATTGTCGGATTAAGGAAAAAATAAACCACTTGAGAATAATCAGAAAGAGTTGAGAACGTTTCATAGGTAAAATCAGTTTCATTGCGAAAGAATAGGAAATCATGAGCATTTTCACGCGATATTGAATTGAAGGACGTCATTGTCATCTTCCTCAGACGATTTCGCATTTTCAAGTTCAATTGAACATCAAATAAAAAAACTTATGATTAGGCATGGATTCTAATATGTGTCGTTGGATATTGTTGGTCACGCTCCATCACGGAAAAGCTTTAACATTCATGTAATTTTACTTAGTTTAGGCGAACATTGAAAAAAATAAATTTGTACTTGTGGGTTGTGTGTATGCCAGAGTGTCAAGTCAAGCAAAACGCATTATTATTGCATCCCTGTAGGTCGTCCATAACGTTTTTCCGTTTTAAAAAATAGATACTTTTTTCTCATTTCATTCAACTGTTCTCGCGGCAGGGGTTTGCATCGTGTACACATTTTTATTATTATTTTCTTCATTCACTATTCACTTACATAATGTTAAAAAATGAAAATTTAGTGGATTGAAATGAAGCACGGAACAAGCGCTCTCAAACTCAACTCACACACAGACACACATCATCATCTCCTGCCGGGTCATCTTGATATTTGACAGTCAACTCCTTCCAAATACTAGACATCCAGAACTAAACTGTTACGTCTCTTCATGAGATTTTCATTTTTACCATGAAAAAATCATCATGATGGCTTTGGCTGCAACTGAAGAAGCAAAAATATTAAAAAATGTAATAATAATTGCTATTAGTGTGAGAGCTTGATCATATGATGGAATGTTTTTTAAAGATGTTTACTAAATGTGGTCTGGTTTTAGAATTGGGAGATTTTGATGTATCCCTATGCGTATATACATTGTTAGACATAACATAACTTTGTATTTATGAATACAAACAACTACGGATTACTACTATAATCCTTTTTTTAAGTAGACGAAGTACACGTAAGCTGGTTTTTGGGGTTGAAAACTGGGCAGAGGGAAATAGGGTTTAACACCGCAAAGGCCTTGTAAAATGTCAATCATTGTTGGCAGCTTAA
>JAHZNG010001344.1:0-20086 GCA_027744375.1 Orchesellides sinensis | reverse complement strand
ATAGAAGCTTTTTTTAAACTCTGTGTATTTGGATTGGAATGTTGTTCGTCGTATTTTAATCTTATCAACATGCAGCTCAACATATTTGTAACGTAACGTATTGTAATGTAATGTAACTTTTCAAATATTGAAATTGAATTATGTATTTGGAATTTAGGAAGTTTGACACGTTTTGGCAGTAATAAATCCCATGCTCGCTCTCTTTTTACCTGTTTTTGAGTGAGAGTTGCAGAATGAAAAATGGTATAATATGGAAAAGTGTAGTAAAAAAGTGTGTGCACTTAAACCTTACGATTGTTTTTTGCAAAGTTTTTGGAAAGAAATTACAATTTAATTTAATTAAAGTGTATAGTAAACTTTTTCATCAAAAAACTCATTTTAAGTATTTTATTTATTCATTCAGTTAGTAACTCTTCGTCGATTTGCTTTACCTAACGTTGTCCTTCTCTAAATTTATTTGTGAAAAAGCTCATAAATTCTTGGAAAATTTGAACGTATTATAACAACAATGTTTCATGAAATGTCTTCCGTTGCCCAATGGTGCGAAGTAAACACTGTAATTACATTCGAAGTATTGAAATGTGGTAAAATATGAAGTGTTCTGTTTTAGACAGCCTTAAATTTTTTTGTAAGCCTGATTTTTGACACTCTTATATATTACCTCATCTGAAATATTTGACCAAGTAAAAGTAACTTATAATGATACATTTGTAGAAGAATTTCCACTTTCCTTTTAACAACACATAATTCAACTCGTATGTGTGAATATCATAAACTGTTTTCAAACTTCAACAGTTCTTTCTTTAAAAAAAACGAAAACTTCTATGAGGAAATTGAACAAGGAACGAAAGTGAAGAAAGGAAGGGAAAAGTGGAAAATCAGACATGAAGTTTAATACTAAATATAAGAGAAATCGTCTACAGAATCAGTTTTTCTCAAAAAACTTTCTTTCTTTCAGTGCATGATATATGTGAATAGTTTTACTTTCATGCATCCCTTTGCTTTCTCCAGTCATTTTTTTGTGTTGAGAAGATGGGAAACATTATCACAAGCAACAAAAGAAAAGAGCAGTTGACTTTGTTTCCCTCCCATCCCCTCTTCATCTTTATTTCAAGGCAGAATATGTACATAAAACAATTTCGAGGTTGTCCTCTTCCTCGATTCTCAACCAGTCGGTTATTGTTATTATGTATAACGCGAAAATTGAGTAAAAGAAGTTCATGGGAAAAAGTAAAACCCGTTTTCAAATTCTTTACTCCACATGACCAAGTATATCCTTTGGGATGTTGAACGAACCAACTACTACTACTTTTTCTGTAATAAGCCATATAATATACTCTTCCATACAAAAATAAGCTATACATACGGTCGTATTCTTTCACTAGAATCGCTTTTACGATTTTAACTTTGCTGCTGTTGAGCCAATTTTATATTATGTTATGCCTGATAACTTTAATACTAAATTGTACTTATGGTGTACATACATCAAGCTGCTAGTGGAATATCAAAGGTCGCATAATCACTCTTATCATTTTTGTTTCACTTGATTTAGACAGCGAGCGTAGTAGGGTACCACGGGATTTCAATTTGATACATAAGTATTATACATCAAGTCTGAAGACGACTGACGCATGATATGATACGGGATGCTCAGCTGGAAAAAGGGATTAAATGATGATGCGAAGATTATTTTTATTTTTTACACATGAGGAAATGACGACTGAAGGAGAACAAACTGGATAAGATGATGTTCCAAACGAATGGAACATTTCATATCGACATTCAAAATGACAAAATCTGGCATACAAGGGAAGCCCATCTTCCAATTTCACATAAAGTGTATTACATTTGTTTGTCTTATGTATCCATCTTTTAAGAATCCCTGTAAATGGGATTGTGCAAAAAAAATTTCTTGGCGGCCATTCAACTGTAAACCGCTAGGGAATATACGCTTCAAATCCAGAATCCATTTGTTGGCAACAACAATATTTTTTGCAACTGTCAGATTCTTTTTATGTTTTATGGAATAATAACGGATTTAATCGGGATTCTCAATATTGTTTTTATAAAGTTGGATCCTAAACAAACACGGATATAAAGATGACGTGCGATTATTCTCGACGCGTTACATTTTGTCTTCTAACTACGCATTGTTTGTGGTCTAAAAATCTTGCCAAAACGGGATTTTCCCTAAAAATAATTTGATTTGTTACAAACTTTATAAGGCAGTGCCCTGCTCTGAAAATGTATGCATTTTTATTGTTTACTGCATTTGCATGCGTTCCATTTGAAACTTAATCTACGCAGTTACATCTCCCCATGAGTATACACGAAAACGAATAAACCTTTAAACAATTGACACTGCGATGGATCTGCTCCAGAATTTCCAAGAAAGTGTCTCGAAAGCAATAATGGTAGTAACCGTTACGTCATGTAAGTTAGTAAGTTTTTAGGATGTTATGTATGTTTCATTCATTGTCTTACACTACATAGCTTTCAGTTAATAAGATTTTACCGAGTATCGAGTCCACGTCTTTTACGTTTGACGGACAGACATCGACATCATTTAGAAGTATAAATCACGAGAAACGTCACATTATCTCCAAAGTCTACCAAGAAAGAAAGGCAGCAAGATAAGCAACGAAAGAATTTAACTGTAATAATGCATCATCACGAAATAAGCGGACTCTATGTATGTACTTATGTTTTCAGTACTTAGCCCACATGTTTTATTGTCCAACATTTTTATAGTCTATACTTGAGTCTAAACATAATGGACACGAACCTAAACCTAGACTATAAGATTTGCTATCTTTTCAATTTATACAGTCGTAAATACTTTCACTGCAACAGTTTAAATGTTGCTCAAGGGAGACATGGAAAAGAGTACGATATTGAATGAGAACATTTTCATGAAAGGAAATGTTACAGCAAATAGGCTATATTTGTGTTGCAATGCTGTTGCGGTGTATTGAAGGGGGGGTTTTTCATTGTAGTTAATTGTAAATACACTATTAGGTAGATGTTATTGTCATCAGTAAGGGTTTCTTTATACAATGCCCCTTGTGATACTAGATCTCTGCAACTTGCCGCACCCTCATGTTCTGATTGGTTGTGTTTCTAGTTCATAAAATGTACTTTTGTCAAGTACGATACACCAAGGGAAGCCGAAGCCTGTTTAGTAAAAGAATGCTATGCTAGTCAACAAAATGGCAAGTTATTCTAGACAGGCTGATATTTTAGGAAGAAGGACAAAGAGGGTAATAATAGCAGAGTTACGATGACAGTTTTGTTTAGAGAGAAAGGGGAAAATGTCCTTCTATAAAAGCGATACAGATTTTCTTTTTTACACAATGTATTTTTCCATTTATAGTCGATATTAAACCTAGCCGAACTAAATTTGAGATTTTACGGTATGTGCTTGCTGTAAGGGCATTATAGCAACAATATGTAGGTAGAGGCGACAAGGACCTTTCTCCACTTTCAGTCCCTACCATACGTAAATTGTTGTGGGACAAGTAAAAACCATTTTTGGGTGTTTGTTAAGTACTTGCATATTTATATAAATACCTTATGCACAAATACATTAAGCAACTGTGGCAGGAAGCAGAGACAAATATACCTTTCAAATGGAACATTTTGTGACAGTAAACTTTTCCTATATATAGCATTTCATGTAGTGTTTTCTTTTGGTACTAACGTCAATACATAAACTATGCATTCTTCCATGCTTTTACTGTCAATATAAGTAAAAAGTAGTAAAATTACTGTAAAAACTGTAGCAGGAGTTTTAAAAGAAGTTTTGCTGCCAGCCAGTTTATAGGGGAAAACTGTTTGTACAGCTTTCAACAGTTTCAACAAAAAGCAACAAGCTTTCAATAAAGCAAACAGTCAAAAATGATCTTTTCTGCGGTAGCTACATGTACAAGTCAACCTTTTTTGTGAATGATAAAATTCTACAGAATCACTTTACTTCTATCCATCAAATGTAGCTACATGTTTCGTTTAATTCTTTGCATGCTTGGGACAAATATTGAAATATTTGTAAAATCGACGAAAAGCGAATAAAAAGGCATGATTTAATGTTCTTTCATTCCATTATTGGTTTAACCTATATGTACACACATAAATGCCCCCGGTAAAGCGGTAAGTAAACTTCTATGATGTTGTATGCGTGGCCATTGACATTATAGAAAGGCATTTCGAGTAAAAGAGATATATACCATTTTGCTACATATCTACAAGTTCAAGGCAGGCAAAAGCAATCTTCTGAAGCGAAATGTGTCCAAAACTTTTGTAATTACGAGAAAAGAAAATGATTGTTTTGCAGAACGCTTAAAGTAACTAAATAATCCAAACCAATTGCTGGTGACCGGGTGAAATAGTTATTGGATCCATTTCCATTTCAGTTCAATGCAATCCTATATAACACCAAACGTCACCTTCAAAATGCACTTACCTACTTATGTGAAGCTTATTTATTCACCCACTTGCTTACAAGTAATTTTAGTTATTTTCTCTTCGGCTATCCCTAAATTCATCGCATCAGCATTTTTACTTGTAGTCGGAAACCTCAATGTGTGTATGTAATACATATTTGCACAGGGAATAACAATAATAAAAGAGTTATACATATTTTTTACACCCAGATGTATACCATTGGTCATATGTACCGCACAGGAGTCAAGTCAAGCCGTAATTCCAAAGATCCAGAGTTTCCTTTTCAATTATTGCTTGACATCACACGACAAACAACGTTAACTTAGTGGGTGTCTTCCCATGCATGCCGTCGTTTTTAGGTAAGGTCTGTTGTACGTTGTACATAGAGTGATAGAAGTGGGGACCTAGGCACTATAGACAAGCTTATATTACAAATACAACTACAACATGACATTCCTTTTTTGCTTTCTCTCATGGATCCTTTCCATTCCTCCACATCTGACAACACGTACAGCAGTCATTCATACCTATTTTCTTTCTGGCACACTTGTTAAGTCTAGACTTTCCTTCCCACACGTCACTTTTAAACTATCAAGACACCGACATGTCTCACGTATACATATAAGTAGTCACCTTAATGCCACTTTCCTTCTGGAACAACTTTCTCCAGTATTAAAATACTTCAGCATCGCAACCCTAACAGTGCTTTCTCTTCTATGACCTAATCTCCACTACTAAGTTGTGCCCTTCTGGCTATATTAGTAAGGTTGAGATGGTGTTGTGCTGTATTTTACTAATAATACTGCTACATTATATTTTCTCTCGAAATAGAAACGTAAACTAATATAACTGCACAGTGCACTCTCTTCCTCTGTGAGCAGACGCGGGCCTGCTTTCTCCACAGAAAAGATTGCATTATTACCCTATCAAGTCACACATATGTATCGTGCAAGTGTGTTTTCATATGAAACATTTTCTCTTAGCATTTTATTTTCTTGCCTCATACTCTGATGCTTCATATTGCGGCCCTTCTCTTTGTGTCTTACTCCAAAGGCTGTTGGCACTTAAGACAATATGTGTACACTGTCAACCGTATCGTCATTATTATGATCATGACAGTCCATACGGGAGAAAACACATGTGTGTAAATACAATATGTAAACTGAAGAGTTCTTTATGTATGTACATACTACCCAAATTCTAAATTAGGTTGGGTGTTCTCAAGAATTTTATTAATATATTAGTTCCGGCGGACACAAGTAGCTCACAAGCTCCTAAGGAGTTTGTAACTTAAATATATACTATACTCTTGCCTTGTTAAAAAAAATGGGCATGAATGCGCGATTCCTCTATTGCGTAATCTTTCAACGTTTCATACAATGCAATTATGTTGTAAGAAACTATGTCTGGTAAAATTTCGTGGAACGTATTAAAAACTTTGTGCATGACTTAGTAAACGCCCTGTTTCGCTTTACATTGCATTATATGGTGGTTTGGGGATTGAAGATGAGAGATAAGTTGTATGCTCAATACCTAAAATACAATATACATACGGGCTTAGGTATTATTTTAAGACTACTTTTTTTGTCTAGTTTGTTCCAGAATAAAAAAGCATGGGTTTATTTTTTTATAATTTCTTTAAGAAATTCCAGAGCGGACCCTGGTAAGAAGCTTCACTATCGCCAATTCAATTCCCATCATATACCTGCATAATATACATACACAGGAGTATTAGTGTTCCACTTTTGGTTTTAATATTACATGGCTTCGTTTCCTTTTGTATTCTCTCTCGATTTTCTTCAGCGTAATTTTTCTATCCATGTATGAAAAAATTCTTATAATATCCTCCCACAGCATAATCAACAGTGAAGTACGGTGACAGCATATGAATCAAAAAATTTGTCCCTGTAAAAGCTTGTAAATATGCTTTGTTAAAGTCACACAATGAGCATTGAGGGGGGACGTATCCGAGACAGTAAAAAATGGTGCTGTAACCACATAACAGCTTCCATGGTTTGAGAGAGATGAATAGCTGGGGTAGAACGGATGAAATTGTACGCTCCATGGAATTTACTGTTAATCCTATGGTACGCTCTGGGTTTTTGTATGGCAAATTTGAGTTAAATTTGCAGGGAAAACTGCATATATAAGAAATTCATTCAGCCGGCTAATGTGCCGATTTAAAAGAACAAACAAGGGGAAAAGAAGCATGGATGAAATTGGAAACAACGGAAATTTTGGTAACCGAAATGTGGGAAAGAAACCTTAGTTCCGTACGAGGATTTATTTTTTAAACCCTACTAAAACAGCTTTTGTACAGAAGATTTAGTAAGAACTTAAAATTATGGGATAATATTAGGATGTTTAATGTATTCTATTTTGTTTACGAACCTTGCTAATGAACATGCTATTATTCTTTGGTGCTGTAAACTTCGTCATTAGAAGGGAAAATTATATGCAGGTTTTAAGTTTTCTTCGCTACAAACTTAAAAGTACCATAAATAATAATGATACATTTAAACAAACTTCCTTTGCTTGCATAGAATTTTTACACGCTTTACAACATTAAAATGAATTCAAGGAAAAATTAATGAACAAAGCCGGATCTAAAAAATGTGGGTAGCTTGCACAAAGAACGAGAAAACAATCAAACTTCATGACTTTCGTTTAAAAAATGATGGATCTCGTCTAAATAAGAAAAAAAGACAGAAATATGCTGTTGAAAAAAATACTACAGTTGACAGTATGCTTTTGAAACCTGTCTATTTGTATTTTTTGAAACAGTGATAAAGCACAGTCTCTTCTGGTGTCAAGTTCTCAGCCTCTTCTGGTGTCAAGTTCTCAGTCTCTTCTGGTGTCAAGTTCTCAGTCTCTTTGATCATCAAGTTCAAGTTCTTAATTGAATATGCTATTTTTATTTGTCTTGACGGAATGGAAAAAGAGAAATGGATAAAAAGGCACTTAGAGGTTTTCCGCAGATGTAACAAAAAACGTTGTACAATATTCGTTTCTTATCTGATGATATAGAACAGTCCAATAGAAATCGATTTGGGATTGGAGATGAAATGGGATGAGGATGAGTCCTTGACATCAATTGCAAATAATAGATATCATGAGAAGGTACTTGGGATCCTTGCCAAAAGTAATACTATTTTGGAGTGAATTGTTCAATTCCAGCGGGGTATTTCGAGCTTTAAGTTGCCTTGACATCAATTGCAAATAATAGATATCATGAGAAGGTACTTGGGATCCTTGCCAAAAGTAATACTATTTTGGAGTGAATTGTTCAATTCCAGCGGGGTATTTCGAGCTTTAAAGTGTTTGATAACGAAGAAATCTTATATCCGTAGCTTTTTACAACTATGAGTGTTTTAAAATTAAGGGTAGAAGGATAAATAAGGTATTTCTATTCAATTTTATGATATAATGTTGCAAATTTTGTTTGAAATTTTATGCGACGCCAACTGTTAATCATCTCATATATTTGAGGATGCACTTTAAACAAAACAAACAAAATTGATGAACACTTGAAACTTTACTGATCTCAATCTAATAGTTTTAAAAAATGCAGTCCTTACTTTAAAATAACAGTGACAATCAACACAGTGGATGGTTTGTACATTATTGCATCAGTTTAAACTTTCTCCGACACATTCGTTTTAGCTGTCATGCATGGCTGGCCAACAGGATATATTGCACTCAACGGCATTTCATGAGCTTATCTTTTTCATGGTGTCCCTTGCCAATACCAATACCGCATGTTCCACTTCATGAAAAATCCCAAATTGCAGAGTGCCGATGGATACAGTCACTCAACGGTGCCAACTGATAAGATAAGAATCCTTCCCAGAACTTCATATCGGGATCGTGCTAGAGTAGCACTTCCGAATCATTCTTTTCATACAGCAGCTGTGTTCCCAATGATTTCTGTTTTATCGATGATGCTGGCTTGATGATAGGGCGTTGAAAAGGAAATGTTCAAAATTCTATTGGAAAAGAATATAGCATGCAATGAAAAGAACGAAAGAATGTGTAGCAGTGTAGCCTAAAAAAGAAGCTAATAGGAAATGTATGTCCATGTGTGCATCTGTACTTTAAG
Organism: Orchesellides sinensis; assembly: GCA_027744375.1. Classification (NCBI taxonomy): domain Eukaryota; kingdom Metazoa; phylum Arthropoda; class Collembola; order Entomobryomorpha; family Orchesellidae; genus Orchesellides; species Orchesellides sinensis. Next base: position 11,547 of record JAHZNG010001344.1, on the reverse strand, counting down.
CCTTTATTACAAAAGCTTTCTTTTGGCTTTTTTATTTGAGATTTTTGTATTTTAGACTAAAGCTGATAATGCAGATTGGTGAAACCCTGGCGTTTTGCCTACCTCGAATCTTGAATATGCAGATAAAAAAGGTTTAAAAAATTTTGAATGCCAAGCTTCGTTAGATACCTGCTCAGTGTCCATAGGGCATTTCGGTCAGCTATTGGAGAAAGTTACAATAAATTTTAATTTCATCGACTAAAATTCGATGAAAGGAAATTACAACTTTTTTCAATACAGTAGTTATAGTAGAATATATGCATAATACTGGTAACATTATTACTTGCACACTCCTATTCTCGTAAGCGATTTCAGCAAGGTGGCTTAAATCCGTGAATTATACTCCCATTGATACTAAGTGGAATTCACGAAAAGAGGCTTCTTTCGCCTTTCACTGTTTCCTGTAATGTAATTGGCTTTTTTGTATATAGAGAAACGCTGTTTCGGATCGAAGTTAATTGTTAAGTGACTTCAAGTAGTTTAGTTTTCCCAGGGCAATCTACCTATGAATTCGGTTTGGTTTTTCGAAGGAAATTACCGTGCCGTGCCAAGGGCTTGGAAGAAGAAACTCCCTTAAAAATAATTCTGACCGCTTCATGCATACAAAGTACTATTGTTATTAGTTTTTCACAAATTGCATAGAGTGTATTTATTATATAGATACACACCTTCTAAAATTCTAATCTGAAACTATTTTCGTGGCAGACTATTGTAATAATATTCTTGAAGAGTCAATGTCTTGTGTGAATTTTAGTTAAAATAAAATCACAAAACATACTACAGCAAATTAAAGTCTCTATTGTGTAAACGGCTACACTCTTTCTTTCAAAGAGATGATTATAACGCAACTATATAATATGGCTGGCAATGGTATTCAAATATTCACATACCTAAATTTACCTTTATGAGTTTACCTAGTCTGAAGTTATTTAAAAGGAATTTGTGGAAAAGTAAATGCATGATTAACCACAGGTTTATACAGGAAACCCTGATCTATTTTTACCCAAATCGATACAAGGATGTAAATAAAACACTCTGTTGGGTTTTCATTTCCAAGAAGGGAGTTTTGTAACAAAGCTTTTTCGTACTTCTACATTACACCGAAAACACAAATGCACGGTAAAGCAGTCAAAGGATTTCCGGTTTTGAGGCATAATTTTCATTTTGCATTGGATAAAGATGAAAGGCAGAGAAGAGGAGGACAATAATCTGCACATGGCACCTTGAACAAGGAATGAGAGAATATGACTGATAGTGAATGTGAATCGGATTATTATGTTGAACTGCCATGCATATTATATGCCTCTCACACTTTAGCATATATAAAAGAAAGTAGGTATTAGTGGAGGAACGCGGGTAGAGTATTTTCATTTTGTGATCTATCAGAGATTTGTGCAGCAGGTAGATAATATCCTCACTGTCACAGTCATAGCTCCATGATTCCGGTTCGCTTCTTTGCATTCTCATACGTTTGTTTAACAGCTAGGGATTTCCAAAACGTGTGTAATTATTACGAATGAAAACTTGTATAGGATAATACAGGCTTGAATCCAGAATGTGTACATCGCATCAAGTGAATTTATTATATGCGAGAACGTTCCAGATTTTCATGAATAAAAAAGTTATGCAAAGTGTTTGGTAAAAGCGTGCAGCAAAATGTTGCATTTTATGGAACGTTGAATGGAAACAGGGTTGCTCATGTGCTTTACGTACATCGGTACATCCGCTTATTTTTGAGGATTGCATAAATAAACTGTTCTTTCTCCCTGACTGAAACCGTTTTAATCAAAACACATCCCCGGTTTCCTGAATGCACAATTGAAGAAGATATTTCCGAGAAAGGGGTTTATTTTAGTTTGCATGCTTTCTTTATGAATTGCGGTTTATAATATTTGAGACGAAACTTTTTAAGGAGAAAGCAAGGCTTAAAGTCTTTAGAAAGAAAATTCACCCGAATGTTTTGTCACTTAAAATGTGCCCAATACGTGAGATGTGCTGCCAATCTTTCAAGGGAGCACATGCCCGTCAGTGACTCTGCAAAGGGGTCGCTAAAAGTATGAAATTACAAAGTATGTAATTCTTTCTAAATCCAGCTTAAATATTATGCATAGGCTTTGAAAACTTTTCGTAGACATTTTATGTATAACATATAACATGCTTTCCATATTTACTTCCACTAATTCACCGAGTTCGAGATCCCTCTGTAGATTTTATGGTCTTTAAAGGAGAATCTGCCAACATATTATGGAAGTGTGGTAGCACTGATTAGTTTATAAGGTCGGTCCTGAGAACATAACGACATAATCAGTATGGTACATAAATGAAGAGCTATGTACTATTTTAGTATAACTATAATATTTGAGAATATACAAATACAAGGCACACGCGTATCAAAAATTTTTTAAGGACTACGTCATTGTCTATGCCGTTACATTTACTACGTAAGTTCTCTTTTATAATTTTCATGTAACGTCTGTGTACTTTGGAGAAGATCCATAGCTCATCAAAAAAGAAAATGCTGGAATCATCATAGCTTTTTCCTTGCATAATGAAATGAGATTAATTTTGAGCCAACAGGGCGTGAAATAAGCTTTGTCCTTTTACAACAGTTTAATAATCTTCTTGGCTCAAGATTCCAGTGTGTACGTAACATTATCAAGTTGCAGAATAGACCAGCATGAAATGAGTGAAGGGATGCTGTTAGACTGCTTAATGAGATTGTGACATGTGTAACGCTGGTGAGTCGGCAACTTTTCAGCTGAGCTTAGACAATTTTTAATGCTTGTAAATGTCGGTTTGATAATCAACTACAGTTTTTGCCCCCATTATTATCACAAGAAGAAGAATCCAAAATGTTTTTAGCTGTTATATAGCTGTTTGGCAGGACAGATGTCGAGATTTCTTCGTTATACGCTCCTTTTATTCCTCCAAAAGAAAGTAGGTACCTATGCTTATTGTTGATTTTGACTCAACATCTCATTTGCAAAGAATAGGCAACCCACTGTGAATTACATTACATTAATATTTGTACTTGTACATGCAGCCATCTAGACCATACTATACAATATCTTTTATAAATATACTTAGTATTAGTTTCATGATGGCTCTTAACTAACTTAGCATTTAAAGGGACTTCCGCTCTTTTTGACTTCGTCATAGCCGTAATGAAGGGAATGTTTGCGTATTTCCTCTGACGCGAGAATTTTAAAAGTGCCCCACACCACCAGCTACCGTATATAAGGAAATGTCTGGTGAATATACATACTAGTCTAGTGGTGTGTAAAAATGAATGAAAATACATATATGCACTATGATGGGCTGAATCTTCTCAAGCCGTATTCGAAGTTGCTTGGTCTACTGCTATATTATTTTAGTCTTGTAGAAGACTAGGAAACGGATATCCCATGCTTTTAACTCCGACTCTGCTCTTTCAGTAGTGATTTTGTATTGAAGCAAAGCTACTTAATACGGAGCGATAGTATTGTTGCTGTGTATGTTTTCTACCCACTATCAGCCAAGCGATCAGAGCAGAGAGAAAGACCCTTCGGCAGCAACAAGCTTTCAACACAACGCTACGTTAAACAGTTTACTTTCACAATGCATGCATAATAATGAAGTGGACCTCATCTCCTGCATTATTATTATGTAATTTGCAGCAAGGACCGACCCTGAGTGAAAGGAGTATAAAGTGCTTTCCTTGTAAAGTGACTTAAATAAATAAGGGAAAGCCAGCCGAGAAGACAGCGTCAGGGATTTCTTTTTAAAAACCCAATGCACAGGCTTCGATTATGGTTTATATACATTTTGTGTAATTCTATGTTGGCTATACTCATCTATGACCGTACCGCTAATCGTATATAATGCACTGTACGTATCTCTAATATACTACTCCTTCCGGTCTTTTGTTTAACTTTCTTTTGCGCGTTTTGTTTAGTAGGCATGGTATGGTATACAGTTTGGTTTTGGTGTCGAAAGGCTAAATCAGTATTCAAGTTTCCTACTTTGTTGAAATTCATCTACTTTCGAATATTCCCAGAATCCATAGATTTTAAAGCCATTGTACCGTGCCCTGAATGCGTCATACGTTCTTTTGTAGTTAACTCAGTGAAAGATAGGCTTAATTTTCTTACCAGCAACCACTAATAAAGATCTGCTATTTCCGTCTACTTACTCACTACCATTTAAACATAATCTGGCATTTGGCACAGGCTCTGCATTTGTAATTTTGAAGGCAAGTTTCTCTACCTTTTGTGATTTTAGTCAAAGGAAGACAAAGAATCCATTTGTTGTAAGTGTAGCATACAGTACACTCTATACTTGATGAAACAATACGAAATACTCATACGTAGACACATATATTTACTAGTATATACATATGTATTTTCAAGTTATACCACAACAGAGATCCAAATGTGATAAATTATTTGCTCTCATTGGCACTGATCTAATTAATGCTGACTACCATCACATTATTTATTCCTGACGTTTTCTGTGCGCCGAACCATAATATGTATGGCCTGACATGGCGGTTTGATTGACTAATTGCTCCAGACTAGAGAAGAGAAAGTTACTGGGACAGTTAGCCTTGCTGTGAGACGAGTAATGAAAGTTCTTGGAATGTATTGAGATTACCTTCTTAATGTAACCAGTTCTGTATCAAAATGGGAATTGGGTAGCAGTGACCACGTTGTATCCCTAATTTCAAATTAGGATGGCCATTAAATTAGCATACGTGAATACTTCGCTACCTTATGTTTTTTTTTAAATTCTTGTTTATTTCCATTACTTCGTTTTTATTCTTAATTTTATATACCTATACAAAAAAATAAAGTCAACCACGTCAAAGTAATAAATGAGATTTTTTGTAAAATTGCAATGGTTGGAATATGTTTCCAACTAGTCACATTAACTTACACACACGTCATAGGGTTGATAACTATTCATCAAGGCCAAGCAGAAAATTGGGATTTTTCAGGGATTTCAAATTGCACACGTTGATAAAGTATTCAACAGTTCATCAGGCAAATGGTCTAAATGAAAGAAGTAACGAACAACTATAACGAGTATTTGCAAGTAGTACATACTATAATCATGCGTTTATAAGAATTGTATTACTTGTTTTTATATGTAATTGCAAACCTTGTAGTTGTTCCCATACATAGCAATCCCTTTAATTCTATGCAAATGGCATTGTGTGCATTAGAGTAATGAAAGTTAATAATGATAATGGCATGCTCATTTAAACTCTCTGGTTGAACAGTCAAGATTCATTCTTCTTCCCCATCTTCCTTTTTTAGCTTTATTTTTGGAATCTCTTTAGGGCATATATATAACCGTGAAACGAAACCAGCACAATAGTTGTAAACTCTCTGGTTGAACAGTCAAGATTCATTCTTCTTCCCCATCTTCCTTTTTTAGCTTTATTTTTGGAATCTCTTTAGGGCATATATATAACCGTGAAACGAAACCAGCACAATAATTGCAAAAGTGTATTGGCTGTATCTAGCCCAACGTACATTCTACAGACTGCCTGGTATGGTCCTGCTCATACAGTGAAATTCATCAAACCATCCAAAGAATGGTTTGCAAGACTTACAGGAGAAGTCATAAAAGTAAACTTTGAAATGGGTGTATAGGATCGTAAAATTCGGTGGCACAACATAATACTGAATACTGACTTTTATGTTATTTACTTCGTTTGGCATCGTGCAGGCATATCATATTGGTATTCAATTCAATATAGAATAGTATTGTAAATTGTGTATCTTCATCATCATTATGTGTACATTTACATATTTATTATCTTCACTTGACCATTCCCGAACGGTTTCAGTAAGGCATTGAGGAAGATGGAAATGTAGAGCCCATACTCTCACGATATTCAACCCATTCGCAACCAAATTCGTAAAAACAGCCGATATCGTTAAGACCGAAAAGCATATTTCCATACCCCATGTACTATTATTTATACAAGTCGGCTTTGGCAAACGCACATCGCCCAGTAATAATCATCAACATCATCTGCTGATGGGATCGCCTCGTACATTTCCATTTTATGTCATCACAAACACACGTGCCCATAAATTACGAATTACATGACATTTAGTGCAGATGCCAGTGAAGCATCTGTTCTCACGTTCAGGCTGGAACAGAGAGTGCGAGGTTATAAAACAACAATACTGCCAACTAAAAAGGTGGGCTGATCATGTTTAATGCAGGCTAAAAATGGGGGAAACAATGGAGAAAGTATAAATAAAATATAGAAAGCACTCATATATATGTATCGTTATAAACACCTCGAAATTGGTATGTGTTGTGCCATAAGCAGATGAGTTTTTATTTCTTTGGCATGTTCTCTGCGGTTGGCTGTGTGCTGTTCATACGTTATTGTTATGCATGACAAGGCTGCTGCCGTCGGCTTAATCTGGAACATAAAGGGTAACCGTAACAGTGGCAATAACTGCCATTTTAGAAAATAGCTAACAAAAGGTCAAGCAATAATGGGAAAGGAGAAGAAAAAGGGTGGTGGTGGTTTACAGCTCGTATGCGTTATGTGTCTGTATAAACTATAATATGTATGTGCTTGTGTTATCGAAGAAGTATATTAACAGAATTCATTGCAATAAGGCAGTTGCTGGAATGGTCTTACATATTAGGCTACTTTTTCGTTATTACGTACATGTTCTGATTTTAGACTTGCCTCAAAGTATTCGTAAAGGTTCCTAAAATTTCCAAAGGCGTTTTCACAAACACTGGGCATTTGTAGGGAAATGTCTTTCCCAAGAAAATATGTTTGTAAGGTTCGAAAATCAAGATGAAACCAGGGGTAAAGGAACCTATTTCTGTTACATACGTAAGAAAATGCTTGCCGTTTTAGGCCAATGTTTGCATATACGTATGTGCTCCATGTTAGCATTGATTCCTTGGCAAACAGTCTTTTGTTTTGGTAGAAAATGTCATCCTTATTTCTCCTCAAGGATTCATTCTTGTGGATGTATTCTCAACATCCACCGACGGAAAGCACCATGTGTCACTCTTAATGTTACTTGCTTACATAAAATAAACGATCCCATTTTCCAACAATAAATTAGTTCCGTGTTAAATCCTGACGTATGTATGTATGAATATTACATTCAACTACATTTCGCATTGGTATATAGGACATATTTGCATCTTCCCACCAGCTACCTTTTCAACGGCTGTTTCCGTTATTCATGTGAGGTAGAACATCATATGTTTGACATAAATAGACAAATTAATGAAAGGGCAATAGAACAATTTAGCACAATGATGTGCTGAATAGTTCACCTTTCAAGACTTCCCGGAAAGGTAAGTCTTGGTCTACTAACGACATGGTTAATTTAAAATACATTAGTAAATTATGCTTGACTGCTTCGGCCATTTATGTATCAAAAAGGCTTTGGCTTCCATTTAAATATTTCAAACTCAGCATGTCAGCTACTATCTTGTTAACGTAGACGTGACAGAGAAAGAAAAAATATAGCTTTCCTTTGTGCGAGCCATTTTTAAGGTAAAATATTGTTCTTAATGATTAATGTGAATTAAAGCCTGGCTTTTTGGGGGCACGATAAGCTTTCGCTTGATGAATCTACAACGAAGAAGCAGCTAACCGAGGATAGGATAGCTAGCTGTGGATTTTACTAAGATACTTTTTGCATACCTAGTTAGGTATGTATATAAATTCCCATATACCAAGAATATTGAATGTGATTCGTAGTATGTTCAATGAAATCTAAGACGCAATGACAACAACGGGGGTATTTACAGTAAGATTGTTGAAGGAAATGAGACAGCTTTGCTGGAAACTAGAGATTTCTGAGGGATTAAAGCACATGCCTATGTATATTATATGACATTACCCGAAAATGAATGACATGACATTATCTTCCTTCCTCCCTTCTTATTTCCTTCAAATACTTCAAACGAGTTAAACATTCTAAGTGCTGTTATGCGTTAAAAAAAAGAATCAATACCGTTTGTGGAAGTGTGTGTATGTATACCATAACGGTGAAGATGAAACTTGTCAGTATAAAGTTGTGCATATGTATACTACCAATATCTCTACTAATACAATTCAAAATCTAGTTTAAAAGATAATAGCACAAGGCTCCTCAATTGAATTCAACAATGAAAAGCGTTTTACTTTTTCTCAGATAGACCGATGCAATAAGTAATCTAATTTTAGAGGAAAGACCAAAACGAAACAAGGTTCTGAGAGTATAGTCCGTGAAATTCGTGCATACATCTTGCTCTATTTTTAAGGTAAAACTATTGCCATCCACCTGCGTCCAAAAGTCATTTATGTAAGTTGGCTCTCTCAAGTTATACTTAATCCATGCAATATCAGTTGCATTTCGGTGAAAGTTAGTTGGTATTTCTCCTGCATCTATACTAACCACGTAACTAGTGAGCATACCATCTTTCACCTCCAACCCTTTTCTCGTATATACATTATTATTATGCGTACACAGTCTCCACTTAAATTGGAGCACATTACGTGAATCAAACGATGTGAAAACAAGTTTATCTCAAATACAGGACAACAAACACCAAACAATCCAACAACATCCGCATCCGAGTAAATATCATTTTCCTTTGAAAAGAATTCAACGGAAGTGCGGTTGCTTTTGCTTCGGTTCGTGACATCGTAGCCATTTCTTGTAAGTGAAAAGTGGTTATACACATTAAATCAAAACACAAACATATCCGTACATGCCTCTATACACAACGCAGAAGACTTTTCCAACTGTGATCACTGATCAATGAGACCAGAAACCATTTACTTACGTCGTAGTACAACCGCTGACAAATATCTTGTCCTCGATTTTTAAGCACAAAAGGGTATGGAGAAAGCAATGCCTTAAAAATCGAAGGATGCACAAGAGTAATGTTTTATTTCATAAACTTCCACATCACATCACGGCTCATATCACTTCAAAAGATGATTACAGCCAGAGACTAATCCATACAGCCTTATAATAATCATAATATGGTACCACCATGTAAAAAAGGATCTTTAGGACTTTGAAATGTATAGCAGAAGAGAAAGCCCAGTCAAGTGTAAGTTGTACTTAAACTACACACACGCACGTACATGATCATGCCGAGCTAGACCCGTTTTTTAAGCGAAAACAAATTCAGAAAGCACGACATGAATGCATTCTGCCAGTCCTTTCCCATTTACTTCTTACGCTCTTCTGGTTCCGTTTGTTTGCTTTGTGTGATATGAGAACGTGAATGCCTATTTAAAGAACTGCTCATTTTATACATACATGATCCTGAACAAAGAAAAAATGTACTCTTTTCGGGGAAAAGTAATATAAAGAACGTAGGAAACCGAAACTGAATGCATTATATGATACCTACTGAAGTAATGAGGATAGCATAGCAAGTGAATAAAGATCGAAATGTACAGTCTGCAAGTAAGATTACACCTTTAGTTCGTATGTGTTGTTGTTCTTCTATTACACATAACGTAAACGATATTTTAATTCCCATTTTTAGGTCATTCATATTCACCACCACATGGGTTATTAATCCCTACATATTTCATGTTACTCCGAATTTCATACGGGACACTAGGCTAACGACGCGTTATTTTTTAGAAAATATGTACGCTATTCACGTGTGGTCTGTGTGGAATGCATTTGATTCTCTAAAATGGGAAGTAGCACGATGGTGCGACTGTGGGCGTTTGCAATCATCCTTACAAACCAACCCATCTGTAATGGATTTATAATGGAACTAAACGAAATATTGATTACTTCAGGCGTTTTTATATCATACATGGAGACACCCAGGTTTAGTCAGCATCTTCTTTGGAGGGTGACGAGGGTACACTCGTTACAGCTTTAAATGAGACAACAATGATAACTTTGTCCTTGACTTGAATTGAAAAAAAGTGTGTTGCAATACATATAGGTCACGAATTCAGAGTTGGAAAGGAGAAGTTGATCTGTAGAAGACAATGCTAACTATTGTTGAAAGAAAAAGCTAACAGACATGAGGAAGGCGCATTGCCAAGACGAAGGTATCCATCAAGTCTCAAGGGGATTAGCCAGTTGAAAATGAAGAAGTAGAGGCGTGTAGAAAGAAGACTTTGTGGACCCTTTTGGTGTGAAAATGCTTTAGGTTTAAAGAATTTAGGTATGACATAGATAAAGTAAGTTACCTGTTTATGTACTTTTCCTCACTATTAGTTAAGGTAGTAAGTGCGGAAAGGGCTGGCTTAGATATAGGCTGACTGATGAGAATCTAGTTTTTCATAATGGGGCACAGCGTGGTTCTGAGTAGTAAGTGGCAAAGTGTAGTCATGAAAGTTCAGATTGACCATCACAATGGTTAGAAATTTTAATACAAAACGAATTTTGGACACCCATTTTACGATGAAAAGCGAATTCAACTGGCTATGAATAAAGGTGGCACAGGGAAACTGCAGGGTTTCTCATACACAAAGCAATATGGTCATTTTCCACAAAGTAAGAACTCCTGTGTTACTATATGGGTCAGGTTACCTCAAAGTTTAGTCTGCTCGTTTTCTTCCAACACCACTTTCAGTGATTTCCCACTGCGCCAAAATATTGCTGGATTTTCCTTGCCTGGCAAGTGCGTATTTCAAAGTCACTGAGAACCATGGCATGATTTAATACAAAATAAGTAGAAATCAGCCTTGGAAATCAAATACTAAATATTTTGCCCAAAAATTTTTGAACATTCTCACTGTAATTTTTCATTCAAAATGCTGTTCAACTTAATAACAAATTCATCAAGTCTGATCTGATCATGCACCTCTTTTAGTAAAAAAATCTAGCATGAGCATAGAAGTATCTGAACTTTGTAAGTCCCGTTTTAAGGGTTGAATAAAGTACTTCCAAAATATTGCTGTTAAAAATAGAAGTCAGTATCAGAGGAGGATTTTCTTTCTGGAAAAAGTTTTCCACATAACTTAAATAGTGTATTCAATATATTATGAACTGTTTAAAAGCACACCCTTGTTCATAATGTTAACAAATGAAAAGTTTTTAGAGCATTATATGACGTTTTGCTTAACACTAAAAACAATTATGGACACTAAGAACTTTTCTTCGTTTCTTGCCCAGGTCAATAGTAAATTTCAATTGTGATTGTAGAAAAGTCTCGCTCATAACTTTTACTCAGTGTGCATTACGAATCTTTTAAAATACATTATATAATTCCCAAAATGCTACGCATTTCAGTATAGATTGCAACGATAAAGAGTTAACGAGAGGTGGGACCAAATATGAAGAGAAAGCGTAGTTTTCACCATGAAAAGTTGCGGTGAGTACGGAAATAGAGGAGAGATGAGTGGGTCGTGAAAAGAACCACGCAGTTGAAGAATAAAAACTCTGCTTTTGTATTATAAAGTAACTTGGTCGGACTCCATTTAACAATAACATAATTTCTTTATTGCATCAAATCAAGGTAACTTTTCCTTTCTAACCATCTGCAACGATTTTTATGCCTTCT
>JAHZNG010001343.1:0-11218 GCA_027744375.1 Orchesellides sinensis | reverse complement strand
AACAATTCTAAAAAACCTCGATCATGCTCACAAATTGTCAGAGCTCCTTAAAGATAAATATGGCATATGAGACTGTTGAAAGGAGGAGTTTTTGCTCTGTACTTCTGGAACACTCATAAAATGATGTATGGATAATGAACACACAGTTTCTTCTGTCAGGTTTTATTTTCTTGGGCAGTCTAACATGATTTAAATCCCATGTGTAGCATTCTTTATCGGTTTTGTCGATACACACACAGACAGGCAGAAAAGGAAATGAGGAAGGACTACAAAAAAGTGAACTTGTTTTCTTTTCTTTGCTCTCCTCACATACAAAAATAGCTTCTTATGCAGTAAAAAGCGGTAGTGATCATAGGATATCATCATCATCATCCTCCAAAATCCAAGCCACCACACTGTACGTTTTTTGTATGCACCATACACATAGGTACCTTATTTAGGTGTATATTTTATGCCTAACTAGAAGAATGAGAACATGTACAGTGTTAGGTAATGGTGAGAAAAAGTAAATTCCGGTGAGGATATGGTGATACATTGCGTACAAAAGTAGAAAATGACGAAGACTCCAAAAGAGTTCTTTTTTTGCTCTGCTTATATTCTCGAAAGTAGGGTTGTTTCTTATGCCCCAGTCAAAATTTTTCATACAACAAAACATTTTACATGCCTTTTTACAAAACGAATTCGACAGAAGCACTGCGGATGACTTGGTAGTTTCTTCGAACAAGGTTTCACTTGAGTTGACTTGTCTATTTTTGGAAATATGTTCCCCCACCTCGACTCACACAACAGAAAACTGCTCACTTGAAGGAAATTTTGAATAATCATGGTTTTTACATTTTTGTCAGTGGAATCATCATGTATATTTCAAAAAGACATGGATTGCCATGTCTAGTCTACTTATACGAGTCATCAAACAGAATGCAGCTGTTAACCCTTTTTTATTTGATCATCTCTTATATATTCAATTTCCATAATGCTTTTAAATTTCATATGGAAAAAATCCTCTTTTTTTGAGGATAAGCATGCCAGACCATGGCTATTTCATGTTTTTATCAGATTTTTACAACTCCATTTATATTACTGGCCTTGCCTTGTGCATTGCATGCTCAATACGTATTACGTAAACAGTGTGTATACTACTACCAGCCCTGCCCTTTTATTTATCGGTTTTTTTACCGGTGTTTTTTAGCTGTACCGGCTAGGCCACAAAAATAGCCATGAGAAAGTGGCAGTTTACATGTTGATGAATGATTGCATATTGCTAGTTCACTCGAGACTGTCAAGGTTGCTGTTGTTGGGTGAAATTATACTATAAACGCTATACGGGTTTTTTACAATGTTGCCTGTGGTGGTAGTGGTGCGGAAAACCTTCACCTGGATATACGTGATATTGGATGGATTTGATGGAGTGGTAGGCTCAATGTAAATATTGTCGTGTGCCAGTCATTACCAACTTTTTTCTGTTACTTTTTGTATTTACAATGTTTCTGGAGATATTTATACACATACTTAAGTATACTGATATAGTTTTCTTGTCACGACAAATAATATGAGAAAGGGTTGTGTGTTCTTCTTCAGAGGCTAAGGCACTGTTCCATAATACCCAATGTTTTACTCATTCTTCTTCTCAGCTTGATCATGGCTAAGAGCATGGCATTCAAACCCTGACGATGATAACATAAGATGGCAATATACAAAAAGTTGCAAAACACTTTTGTTTGTAGTTTTTAGTGATGTTCGGTATAGCTCCCCAGTATTATAGACAAAGTCTCCAAGTTTTTCAAGTGGAGGAAAAAGTTGGAGTGGAGTGGAGGTAGTATAAGTAGTGGATATGGAAGAATGAGTGAGCGAGCGAGTGGAGAGTATGGAGAACTGCTTTAGAAAAAGGTGCCGCATTGCAGATGTATAACCGGCAAAATATAACCCTTTTTCGTTACACACAAACTCCACTCCAACTCTCTTTTTTCTATTCAATGTTTTAGGCTCATCGTATCGTCGTGTTGCTCCACATTTTCTCATTCTTATTTTTCTGTCCTTTACTTCGTCTTCTTCTTTCAACAAACCCCTTTAAGTAACACGTACCTAGAAGAAAATGTCTCTGCATCTTTATCAGCGTATTTTTTTCTTGTCTTGCCCGAAAAATGTATTTCCATCTTAAGCATAACACACAGCACACATTTTTATAAGAAGAACAAGGTTCGGAGTGCTAAGCACTTTATATAATTCTCACATTTTAGGGAATGGCCAAGATCATTTGTCACTTCTCTCTCCATTTTAAATGCCACACTAGATCATGCATCCGCATATGTTTTTCTCACCGTGGTCTCCCTTCAAGAAAAACGGAGAATTCTTTTCATTTCTTGTGCAAAATAACGCTATGTGGTTAGATTTTAAAACGCTTCTGTAGACAACAATATGTTCATTGTAATAATATACGGTGTACATGTTGTATTTTATGGGATAATGTTACTTGTGTGTATCCATTCATAATGCTACTAAGCACATCATATTACAAATACATGTTGTTTGTTAAGACTAAACCACAGAAATGAACTAGAAATAAAAAAAGAATCCAAATCCAAGCTCAATGATAGGTGAGTGAATCACATATTTTTGGATTTGATATGCGAAAATATATAACATCGCATCGTGGTGTCTACCCTTTTGTATGAATTTTATACATTGTAATTGTGTATAGACCTTTATGTACTGCACGGTTGAGAGATTACTGCCAAAAGGTAGTATAGGGTTTGCTGAGTCATCTAATTGGAATCTTTTTGCTACTAAAAACCAATTACAATGTTATGTAGCCCATAGTAAAAAATCATGCATAAGGTACTTATCTACTAAAGACCAGACATACATAATTCAAAACAATATTACGTGTTGACAAAAACACATTACACAAAATGCATTTTTCTACCTGTTATCAACAGTCAAAGCCGGTATTAGCTTTAGGCATTACAAGTTCCACCTGCGAATAATCCTTTATGAAGTTAATACGTGGATTTTAAGTTACCGAATGAAAGTACACATTTTTAGGTATCTGGTTCACCATCGCTTCTCTTGTCATGTTCTGAGGCTGACATGGAAGGATATGCACTTTTCTTGCTAAGTTTTGTCAAAATCATTCTTTATAAACATAGCTAAAATATCGTTGAGATTGTCTTTGCATTATATTTACAACAAACATCGGAGTAAAAGTGCATCGTCACCAACCCTTCATCATTCTGCCTGCCATTCCCCATCATTATGACATATCCTCTGCAGAAAAATTTACCGAATGAAAGTACACATTTTTAGGTATCTGGTTCACCATCGCTTCTCTTGTCATGTTCTGAGGCTGACATGGAAGGATATGCACTTTTCTTGCTAAGTTTTGCCAAAATCATTCTTCATAAACATAGCTAAAATATCGTTGAGGTTGTATTTGCATTATATTTACAACAAACATCAGAGTAAAAGTGCATCGTCACCAACCCTTCATCATTCTGCCTGCCATTCCCCATCATTATGACATATCCTCTGCAGAAAAACGACCATTTAATCAAAATAACCAAAATTGCACAGGAGGACCTTAGTACTATATTTATTTTGCTTCCTTCTAAAAATGAAAGTTGAATATGGCCTTTCTTTATTTTATTTTTTAAAAAACAAGGATTTTTGGACAACGTTTCTTTAAAGAAGTAAAGACGTAATAAGAGAACGCATGATTGAGCATTATCTAAAAATGAAAGTTGAATATGGCCTTTCTTTATTTTATTTTTAAAAAACAAGGATTTTTGGACAACGTTTCTTTAAAGAAGTAAAGACGTAATAAGAGAACGCATGATTGAGCATTACATAGCCTTTCACATCATAGTCTTCAAAAGATATGATAATGTTCTCGTTACATAATAGCAGCATATGCTCACCTGAGCTCGTTAATGAGGGTAAACCTTCTTTCCACCAACCCATGATATTTATGATGAGTTGAGTAGAAAACGTGGAATGATGTTATTGCCTGAAGCCTTTACGCTTTACGTTATAGGCTATTTCTGGGTATTATATGTTTTGTCATAAGCGTATCATTGTGTAAGAAATGGTCAAAGAAGAGTAGTGAATTCATCAGTCATCATCACATGACTTGACTTGTGTGTACAATGCACTTGTATTGTTGCATCCACTCCATTATTATGAAATTGGAGTGTTATTGTGGATTGTAGACTCTCTCAAGTAGAAACAAGTGGTTTGAAGCTGAGAGAGAGAGAGAGAGAGAGCTTGGCTCTTCTGGATTATTATTATTATTATGGAGATAGAGAGCTTCCAGAAGACAATTTACCATGCCGAGCCATCGTCATCATCATCAAGGAGGAAATGAGTGATCATTATCATAATCATCTACAGTCTCTCTACTTTTCTTACTTTTAGACAGCAGCTATAGCTATTTTCAGCATAAAATGTGTGGCATCTCGTATATATAACACATCCCACAAGACAAATAATCTTTTTTTGCAAGGGAAAATGGCAAAGAAGGATAAAGCCATGTGCAATTTACAATTTTGGCTTATGCTGGTTTTGTGGTAACGTTTATGGTGGCATGTAATATTTCATAGTCATTTCATATGCAGGGTAACGGCGAGAATGGACAGTTGTAAGCTGACTTTATTTATTTTGATGTCATCCAATTTAATGCACTTTTCCACCAGAAGAACAGATAAAAATGATGAGCCCTACCCTTTTTCAACTTTAGAGCTACCTAATATATGATAAATATGGATATCGTCTTGAGTTTCATTTTTATCTAAATAAATATCCCTTTTTAGCATCAATCATCGATTTTCTTAAGCATTTTCTTAAGTATTGATCTACTTTTGCATATTGTTTTTTATTGGAAAACGAATTTAAGTTGAAAAGGGGAGCATACAAGTTCAATTAGACCAATATGTATACAATATGTATTCTTAGTATCAATCAGTAATCAATACATACATAACTCTTAAGATGATTATAAAAAGGATTAAGTGTTTTTTGTGTGTATACTATTGCCACTGCGCTACTCTGACACGAAAAGAAATTAGTTCAGCATAAAAAAAGTCCTGATAATAATAAAATGCTATGATAAGGAAAGGACTAATGGATGAATGGACATGCGTTTATTACCATGATTAGAGTGGCTGGTGGAGATGTGTGTGATGATAACATAAAAACATGGTAAAACAACGGAGTAATACATATGATAAGTCGCTTTTTATTAAAAAGGGTGATGATGGTGTTGATGGCTGAAGCTCAAGTATGTATTACATGCTTTGCTTACACACTATGTTCATTACTTGTTGAGAACATTACGAAGACCTCTTGAGTATACTATGTACTCTGAAATTCATTCATGCATTCAATTTTTAAGAAAGGGTTAAAGTGTATTAAGCTTCTCTTGTACACACTCCACTGATAAATAGATTGGCGTGGTCGTGGTCAAAGAACTTTTTAAAGGATGAAGGTACCCTTTGTGTAACCAGTGCAGATGTCAGTTTTGAAACTAATTCAAGCGCTTTTATTATGCTAAGCATATTTTGTATATTTAAGTAGACATTAAAACACAAGAGATTTTTAGAGGTGTACTATGATGATGGAGCAGTTGCAGTTTTGTGCATCACTCCATAAAGATACATATCTTGAGGAGTTCTGATAGCCTATTGCCTTATATTCTCTTTATGCTGCAAGTCATTATGAGACTTACAGACTAAAAATCTCAATCAGCGGCAAAGAGCTGTTAACGTGGTTATGTAGTAAAATAAACCAGTCAACTTTTCTTTTTAAAAGAGGAAAAGCCGGCAAGGCCAAATATACAGATTAGGTATGCTCCACTTTAAAAAACAAAACATATTGTGCATCTCTGGCTTGTAAAAAATTAGGTTAAAACTGCATGCATGCTATGTGCTTGAATAGCTCTTATTTGGCTCGACTGCATTGTAATTAGAGCTAATTGTTTATTTATGATGCAATTCCATACGACTCTTCATTTATGCAGTGGCATGCATTGTCCGACTTATAGTTTCAGTATAATCTCGGCATTACGTGGGGATTTCTTTTAGAATTTTAAAAAGCTAATGCACGTCTCGGCAACCTGCAACTAGAATCGTTATGTAAATTCAACACATTTTTACAGAATGACACATTATGGGGAATATGGCGGCATACAAATTAAATGAAGGGTTTGGTTTAGAGTGGGGTCTGGAGACGCATTACAACTTGCATAATATTAATAGGTAGCTCACCATACGTGATGGCTAATCCTTCCTTTATTTTGAAGAAAGGGTTAATTAGCTTTTGTATGCATGTATGACTGTGTGTGTGGTATAGTTTTAAAGATGGAATACTTGTCTGTAGCTAAAAGATATGTATGGAAGTCAGAAGCTAATGACACACGCGATAACTTACAAAGAAAATCTGTGCTAGTCTGGCATGAAACGCGAGAGAATTGAATGGGGATTTAAAGGTTGGCTTAAGTTAATTAATAATGGAGTAGGAATACTAATTGCATTTTTGGAAGTGGAAGATGGACACGGCTCTGTGCATAGAAATTACCTGATTTTTTTGGCTAGAGCTCTATGTAGTAGAATAGTATAGAGGAATATTACCATATAGTACCTTAAATTGTGTATAGTGAGATGCAAAGGGAAAAATCGTAATCTATTATTAGTGGAGCAAAAATCCTCGTCTTGCTTTCATGTTTTTCAGGCATGAATGGAGAGATGAGAGCAGCGAAGAAGAGGTTGAGACCCAAGCCAAAAAGTCTCTCTAGTTTTGAAAGGATTTTGGTTGCATACATAGCAATCGCATGCATGAATGATTAATGACATAGAATATCATGTGCATTTATAGCCATAAACGAAATATATAGTCTAACTTTTGAAATTAAGTCAGTAGCGTATAGAAGCGGTGGATGATAAAAAATATAATGCGAATGGGAAAAGAGCATTTAGATTAATTTTTGGGCCTAAAAATCAATAACGAAACGACTATCCATTAGAATACCAAGTTAGAGCTCTTTTAGCTTATCAGACTTATGCTACGTTTATGAACACCCGTAATAATAGGACAGAGGAGTATGAGCGAAATTTAATATGTCGCTTTATCAGTCTGATAGGAAGGGACTCGCTTCATGAGAAAATAATTATGAGATGATAATATGCAAGGTGAACTTAGTTGTGCGGAAATGATGATAATTTGCTACGCAGTTGTGGTATATGTACGTATGATACACACGCTTGAATTACTCTTCTCTCACCAACTTTCTCTCAAGGATGAACTAAACCCATCAAAACATTTTTTAGGAAATCTATCCGATATGAAAGGAAAATGGAGCAAGTTATGAGAATGACACTTTTGCGATTTAGCTTGATATATTTGAATGGCTTCAGGTTTGATTATGTTGAGGTTCGGGTGCCATAGTGGGAGAACGTTGGACATGTTATGTTCCACGGATATTGAATGAATTGGAGAGTGTACATGGGGAAAGCGATACCGTGTGAATAATATGGGATAATTATGCAATATGCGCTTAACTTACGTAAAGTTTTTGATATTTTAGGTTCCACTTAAATTCGCATGCGAATTCCCTGCGAATGTTGTTATGCAATTAAAAATGTCAAAGGACTATAACGGAAATGATATGAGTATGTGCTGTAGAAATAAATTATGTATTAAACGCCAGGCGTTCCCACAAGGCAACCGGTGTTAATTACAGCTCTGTGGTTGTAATTATGCATTACGCGTTTGTAATTCGTAAACAATGGTTTCTATTACGTTTAAAATTCTCCAATGCATAGCTGGGAAAACAGAGTTCCATAAAACCTGTTATTCAATATTTATAGAAAGGTTGTAATATTAGCAACGGCATAAAAATAGGTTTACATGTATCACCTTACTTAAATTCATTTATGCCCATATTAATGTCATGTTCAATCGTCAATTCGTAAATTGGCACCCAGTTTTAGGGAATTGGTATATGTATACTATACACATAATAATACAATAATTACTCATTCTACTGGCTAAATTAAATGTAAAATACTTTACAAAATCGTTTTTTTTGTTTGTAGGACTTAAATCATGGGATATGGACTCATCCCACGTTGACCTGACCTGTGAACTACTAAATTTGGCTAATGCCGCACCTGAAGGCGATGAAGCGAGAAATGGTAAAATCCCCTTATGATATTTCATAAAATATTGATTTTTAGATTATTCACTATAAATCAACTTGTTCCATCCGACGTTGACCTGTTTGTAAACACATGTATTTTAAAATTTTTCAAAAATATATAATGGCTTTGAATTAACACTAATCTGCATCTATTTCATGCTGTTTGTTAACAGGAGAGAAACTAGTACAGTGGGCATCAGAAAACTTGGTTGTTATTTTAAAATTTTCAAAAATATATAATGGCTTTGAATTAACACTAATCTGCATCTATTTCATGCTGTTTGTTAACAGGAGAGAAACTAGTACAGTGGGCATCAGAAAACTTGGTTGTGGAAGTGCTCATCCACTGCCAAGTTAACACACTGCTCCAGTGCATGAAAAACCTCCTCTCCAGCTTCACGCGTCACAGACACATCATTCATGCCGGCTACACTTTCCAAGGGAGTGGCTCATGGATTCTCCAGGTCATTCTCATTCCTTTTTATACATTTATATGTATCTCTTCTCATCTTTTTCTTCCGCTTTTATCTTATCTCTTTTTCTGTATGCTTTTTATGTATGTGTATGCATTTATTCGCTTAATAAAAGTATGTAGGTATATATTATATAGTATAAAAAATAGTTACTTCCGGTTGGGGCTGTTCTGTTTCTTTTACGTTGGAATTTTCCGTCTTTTTTACGCAATTATGTTTCTTACTGCTTAACTAAATAAAAACATGAAAATGAAATATGAATTGGAAAAACAAAAAAATTGGCAAAAAACAGGATGGAACGTTTTCGGTAGCGGACTTCCTAGAACTATGGGCGGAGCCGGAAGTAACCCGGATTTTGGGGGCATACAAAGGTGATATTAGCGTATCTATTCACTGTGCGACTGAGAATGGTTGGACTGAGGAGAGACTCCGGAAAGAGTCCTTTTCCAAACTGTGCCAAGTGCGGATGAACCCTCCGGATAGAATTCTGGGTCACTCATCAGGCATCATTTCCTTTGTCGACTACATTTCCAAAATGTTGGTGGACGCTATGTGCGGACTGGACGCCGTACTAGACAGAAAAAGATTTAACCAGGTGCATCCCAACATTGGTCACTTTTTTGGGAATGTTATGGAGCGGAAGGGGAGTCAGCAACAGAATGAAGCGTCGTCTGATCCTTTAGCGTTAAAACAGCAGCAGGAACAAGAGCCACAACCAGGCCCGTCCGATCTCTTGGTCAGTCTTCAAGAAACTGGTCAGCGAATGGTGGAGAATCTTAGGAATATCAATTTGAAGCCGCAGCACTGCTTCAGAGAAAATGTGATAGAGCCCATTAATCTCTACCATAAGGTGGGTCATGGCAAGCTGGACATGTATGTACTGAACCCAGCTAAGGACTCCAGGGAGGTTAGGGAGTTTTTGAGTAGGTGGCATACCCACGACTGTAAATCATTTGTCCAAGCGAAAATGTCGGTGAAGGTGGAGCCAGGCAAGGAGGTCAGCTATCCGGTGCTTAACCTTGTGTCCATCTGTGCCCTTCTTGTTTGGCAACCGGATAATCCTAGGGAGCCTATTACTAGGATATTGTTTCCCGGAAGTACTCCTCAGCAGAAGATTTTTGAGGCGTTGAATAAACTTAGACATTTGGAATTTTTGAAGTATCCCATTTGTTCAGCGAAGACGTTGGCGGCGTCCCATAAGAGCAGGGCGAGGTCTGAAAGGGTGGTTAGTGAAGCTAGACATCATTTGAGCTCGTCTGTTAGTAGGGTGTCGGCTGCAGAGAAGGGGGCGGAGCAAGTGGATGCTGGAGGTGTGAGATCGTCGTCGGTGCATAGGGCGACGTCGTATTCCAGTGTTCCGAAGTATGGTATCAGGGCAAAGATGTCTTCCAGGGAGGTAGTTCAGAAGAGCGAGTCTGCCTCCACAGTTACGACAGAGACCACGGCGACTGAGAAGGAAAAAGAGATTTTGAAGGAGGAGAGGAAGAGTAGGGAGAAGGAGAGAAAGCGCACAGCAACAGACTCTCAGCGTATCATTTCCAGCACAACCAAGTCGGAAAAGAAGGCGGGACTTGGGGCAGAGAAAGATAAGCTGGAAAAGGATAAGTTGGAGACAGAGTCTGCTTCAAAGAAGAAAGAGCATCAGAATCGGATGTCTAGCCATCATCGAAGGGTGGACACTTCCGTTTCTAAGTCGCTCAGCACAAATAAAGTTAGTTCAAGTTCAGCCACATCCTTAGCCTCTGGTGGAACTGGAACTCCAACGACTAAGTCAAGAATTGCCTCCAGGATTGACACTGGAGTTAGAAAGTCTTCAGGTGTGGCGAGTAGTCCAGCCAAGAAAGATGATGAGGGGAAGGGAACAACTAAAAAGTATGGGATTGGCGTTACAAGACAAAGTAGAACGGCAGCGGCTGGAGGGGGAACTCAAGCTGCTCCTACCACTACATCACCTCCATCCACACCACCAAAGTCTGCCAAGGACGCGGTGAATAGGAAGGTGGTGGAGACCAAGACTGCGAGACGATCTCTGATTGATAAGCACAAAGAGAGTAAGGTGGCTACTACTAAGACATCCAGTAAGACATCTTCCACTTCCACAACTGCCACCTCAACGAAATCTAGTAAGGCTGCATTGCCACCTGCAGCTCCACCAAAAGAAACTAAACAGCCTTCTGGGCCTAAACCTGTGAGAAGGCCTGGAGGAGGCGTATCAAGTGCAGCTGCGGGTTTAGCAGCAGTAGCTGGAGGTGCTGTGGTGGCGGCAGCCGCTGCAGGAGCCACAATACTTGCAAATGGGAAGAAGGAGAAACCTGAAGAAGAACAGGTTACGGAAACAGAAAAGGCGGAGGTGGAAGCAGTTACCACTAATGGTGTCAGCCACCATGAAGAGGAAGAAGAGGTAGCACCTCAGGTGGAACAGAAAGAAATTGTGATTGAGGATGTTGGTGTACAACAAGAAGAGCAGGAGGGTGAGGTGGAGGAAGAAGCTGTTCCAAAATCTCCACTGATAAAGTCAGTTGAAGATATTGAAGAACCGATTATGCAAATTCAACAG
>JAHZNG010001342.1:0-17242 GCA_027744375.1 Orchesellides sinensis | reverse complement strand
TCACATCCAGGGCACTTCCTAAAACTGCCCCTCGAAAAATGCATGTTTTTTCCCTCTCCCCTAACTGTAGTAAGAAAATGAAATAGCGGTTATGTTCTTTTGTAGATACGACGTTACGAACATTGGGCTGCTGCAAGTTTCGATATTTCATTCAGGCTTTACTGGTGTTCATGTGTGTAGAATCATATTTTCCCTGAAGGTGGTTTTTATTAAGGTTTCTGTTTCGTTGCATTGGTGCATATTACTGCATATAGAATGCAAGCACATTACGTATGTAACCTCATTCGTGATATATCTGCCATTGTCATATTTACTTCAACCAACAAATAAGCAACACCAAATGTGCATTCGTATTCCTTTGAGGGGAGAAAATTGAGGGTGAATGAGTGAGTGAATGAATGAAAGAAGAGTAGAGATGCCATAGAAAAAGAGAAATGATGCGAGCATGAGGAATCGAAAAAGGAAGTCTGTCAAGTTGATCAATGATCACGATCAAAGAAAACATGCCGGCAATGTAGTAATATGTAAGATGCTGTGTTGTGTGGCAGCACCCCCAAAGATGCAAACATGAAATTTTAATAGAAATATGAGATTGAGTACCTTACTCGAATTACCTTAGGTAAAAAAGTACCTTTATTTTTAAAATAGTAATTTTTTATTTGCAGAAAAATACACCCATTAAAGGTTTGATGAAATTAAGAACTATTAAAAAGGGTTTCTGCAGTAGCTATTCTGGTTGATCTCAATTATTAATGTGACAATTTACAATATAAAAATGGTTTACTAACTGAGTTCACTTTTACCATTTAAATAAATCAACTAAATTGTGTAGTTATTGCGACTACATCTTGCTCAATTAATTTTTCTAGAATCGCCGAATTCCATATAAAGAAATCATTACCAAAACAGTTTGCTTTCAAATTCTGGTAATACTGTACGTAAATTACTGTTATTCTGTTCCTCAATGATTCCCTAAAAATTCAACAAGGTTAATGGGTGATTTAAGAACTGTATGGAGCTTCTGCTAAGACGTAAAGGTATCTTCAACTTGGTAAAGCAGCAACACTAAACACATTTTCGAACAGCCCGTGAAAGGGCCGGTTCTTGTAAATGTATGTTTCTTTGCATTTTATGGCAATGATTAGTACACGATAGTTTAGAAAAATAATAGACATGTTTATTATTATGATCATGGCATACAAAAAATCCTGCAGCCTATGGCATGGTACATACCGCACAAATAAGGAATGCATGCTTGAGTCTTGGAGATACATAATATGTAGATAAAATAGATAGAGATAAATAGATATGGGGGCAAAAAGATGCTAATCAAATTATAAATTTTCATAGAGCAGCAGCTTGGAGTGCGAGATGCTTATCAATAATATAGCCATTACTCTCAAAAAGTGCATGTGAGAAGATGGTGATTATAGTGATGACAAGGCGGCATAGAATACAAGATGATATAATTATGTTTCTCCATTTGCTTTCCTCAGAATTCTGGATGGTGGTAGAGTACCGTAAGAGAATCATTTCATGCTAAAAACGAATGCATTCACAATCTTGGTTATTACTGTTATTATCATTATTATTATTAGAGAGAGAGTGTAGAGTAGAAATGAACATGGGTAATCGTGTTCAGGTAGGTAGATAGTGTAATAAGGCATAATCACCATGTTCATAGTCTCATACTCTACACTTACGATGGGTGTTCCAGTTTATAGCTACATTTTTACCATTCATAACATTATTACATTTTACGATGATTCGCTTCCAACACTTTCAAGCTTTAGGAAAGTAGTAAGCAAAACGCATAGATGTGTCAGTACAAAATGTCGCACTCAATTTCTGAAATCATTGCGTTGCATTACTTCTGCTCCAGTTCCGCCAAAATAAAAAATGAATCCATGAATGGAGGTCTGAAATACTTTTTGGCTGTACCAACTTAACATGAGATTTTTGTACTTAGCACTTGTTCTAACAACTCTGTCAATTTGAAGCACTTAGTAAGCACCATATAATTTGTGAAAATGGAAGATAGGAAGAAAATCGTAATGTGTGAGAAGAGGAAAGGGTTCTCAAGCAGTTTTTACATTCACTACTTATCATGCAGATGTACAGATAGAATGCATGTAGATTAAAAGCTCACCCTTGCTTATTCTGCAGACAAATTATTTACTTCACTTCTCAACCCACCAGAAATAGCCAGAATACTCAGTCGACAGTTGCACAGAATGTAATCTCCGAATCAATCTTTAAATCACCTTAAGCATTGATGTAACTACTATCACTAGAGTAGTACAGTATTGCATAACAGATTGCATTTGTAGTAAATATTACCTACAAAACTCTCCCGAATCGAAAACTTTATGCGTGTGCAAGCGTAACCTGTAATAATCCTTCAAACGCTAATTGGCAGCAGAGAGCTAACCGATGCTGCCCCTTCAAATTACTTAATCTTCTTAGAATGGATGAATAATGTAAATAATTATGGCATGGCTCAGTCCAAAATATGAATGGTGCAGATTACATTTGAAAGTATATTATACTTATACAGTCCTGTCTGTCTGCTACGTTACCAATTATGACTGCTATAGCTATTAAAAGAACGATAACATCTTTATAAATTCATCTCAAATTTAAAGGATATTTAGAAAAATTACACTTGGGCCCATGATACCTTTAATCATAATAATAGAAAAAGATGGGGTACAAAATAGATCAGTACTAGAAATGAAGTTACACTGTGTAAGATACACTTATAATATATACGTAATGTTTTTCCGCATCAACCTAAATTCTAAAAGCTCTCTCGCGGCATTATCACTAATTCCAATTAAAAAATTTTCTCCATAGTCCCATTACGGAAGCTGAGTAGTTGAATTTGGGATGTATGTGTCGAGAATAAGTAACCAGAAGCTAAAAAAAGAGAAAGTTTTTCCAGGTTTCAAATGTGCTCACGGCTTTTCCATCCCTGAGGAGCCATTTTTCNGAAGCTGAGTAGTTGAATTTGGGATGTATGTGTCGAGAATAAGTAACCAGAAGCTAAAAAAAGAGAAAGTTTTTCCAGGTTTCAAATGTGCTCACGGCTTTTCCATCCCTGAGGAGCCATTTTTCACATGCTCTTGAAAATGGAGAGGGCTTGTACAATGCTCAAACTGTAGTAATGGTTACATTTTACTTTTTCTGTGTGAAAAACTTTCCCCTTCCACCAAAAAAAAAATATTCTGTGTGCAGTTTTATAGTTGGTGGCAATGTTTGTTAGTATATGTACGCATATACCACCACTTCAGATATGGAGACATCCATTGAAAGTTTTAGTTTTTGCTTCGAGCTTTAACTAGGTATTCGCATTCCCTATCCCTCCAAAAACGCATATACCACCACTTCAGATATGGAGACATCCATTGAAAGTTT
Source organism: Orchesellides sinensis (assembly GCA_027744375.1). NCBI lineage: Eukaryota > Metazoa > Arthropoda > Collembola > Entomobryomorpha > Orchesellidae > Orchesellides > Orchesellides sinensis. The sequence goes on along the minus strand of JAHZNG010001342.1, from coordinate 13,825 downwards.
TAGTTTTTGCTTCGAGCTTTAACTAGGTATTCGCATTCCCTAGACCAACAACATCAGCGGAGGATGATGATGATGGGATCAGGTGTTAGATTTCCATGTATTTTTTCTCTTCTCAATCGACCCTTGTGAGAATCAATGAATCTTGTGCTGGGACGTAGTGGTAGTAAACAACCCTCAAGAGATTAGTGTTGCACGGAGGCAAAGAAAATGATCATTTTTTTCAGTTTCCTGTGCACAACCTCTTTACGTAACAGTAAAGAGTGCTTGAACATGTTTAGTAGTGGTTTTTAGCTGCCATTGTTATTACCTTCGTGAGTACGTTACCCTTGAAATAGGAAGTGATGGAAATATAAAAAGCCGACAGAGTTGCAGACATGCTATATGTTGCTGCTCATTTCGTTCAAACTGCTCCCTTTGCTCACACAACCACTGTATTACATAAAACGCATACAACTTGCTTAGACTGTTATAAAAATCCATTGCTTGCAGCTATTTTGATGTCGTCCCGAGATCTTTGCTGGGTTTGGTGGAAATCTCTTTTTCCTTGTTCGAGCCTGTCTAACTTTGCCAATATATCTATGACACAAACTAGCCAAACTGTGTTTCTAATAGAGTGATCAACTTCGCTTCTGATTTACTACAATAAAATGGATATTTCAAGAATTTTATAGCCTTGGGAGATGTGGGAAGTTTGTTAGAAATTATTATATTTTTCGACAATAACTAGCCAGGTTTATTACAAAAGACGATTAATAAAAGAGAAGAAGAAAAATACAAAGCTGTCTTGCCGTGGTTTTCTTACAGAATTTTGCTGGATAAAATGCCAAGATAACAGATATCTGCTCAAGTAGCTCCTAGCTTAATTTTTCTTCAATCTTTCTGCTGGCTAACTCTACTATCCCGAGAAAGAATAGATCATAGATATGACGAAAAATGGATAACATAATATTGGAACCTTTCATCCGTGTACATCGTGTAAGGTAATATTGAGTTACGCTGGACTGGAAGATCACGCATAAACAAAACGCACTATAAGAATCAATGCTATGCTTGTATATTGTAATATATTATACAACATATATTCCAAGAAAAGTGAAGTATAAGCGTTGGAGCAACATCAGTATAAAATGCTGAACACTTTGCAAGGCACACGACGAGTAAAATCAGTGAACGTAGAGCAGAGAGAAAGGATATGAAAGCAAGGAGACGGCACACAGCCACCAAGAAGAGCAACATCCTTCTTCTTCCTATTCTATAATGCACAAGGCCCATATATATGCGTACAGCCATCCTAATCATCCGTACGTACGCGTACTTGAAATGCACCAAGTCATACACGCACACACACATCCCTAAAAAAGAGCTCATGCCAGGCAATGATCGTCTCATCGGTAAAGGACCAAAAGATTCAGTTTCATTTTAGCTTCGGACGAGGGTGGATCTACTCCATGTGACTGTACCATTTTCCCCGTTGACAACTTGGTTTTTACTCTAGTGTAAAGCCATAGCATTTTAGTTATTTGAGAACTTTGTGTGAGCAAAAGGGTTGCTGTTGTTGTTGTGATTCCTAAACTGATTTTTCTCGTACCGTGTGTTCACTATAAGTTTTTTATCATTGAACTTGATTTGATTACGCACTTCATTGCCTTGCATATGTTTGTATGCCAAGAACTCGTATTTAATGTCGACTTACATTATTCCATAAATACATCATCGGTTACATCAGTTTCTCTTTTGTGGATTATATGGTATTCAAAGAGTGTCGTGTCTTTGAGTGGATATAGCATGCTCAAATAAACACGGGCAGTGCAGCAATGCATGACACAAACTGAAATGAGAGAGTGTGTCTACTTGTAAATTACACAAGATAAAAGTCCCATTTTCCTAATGGACTCGAAGTATGTTTGATTGATTGATGAGAACATAATCTGTGTTTGCTTACACTCTGGAATTTATAATCCGATCAATATTATCCATTCATCCCTGTATGAGAGAGTAATCCATTCATCCAGTGATTCGGAACGATTCAGAATAAAAGACAAAATTAACTACTCCATCGTATTAAAACTGAGTTTTTACTTGCATATGAAATAAGCAACGGTATAACCGGGTGTATTGCAAAACTATTTAATGTTTCAATAAGCATATCCCATGCTTTTATTGATACCCATAGTATTCGTATAAAAGTTTGCCTGGTGACGTTATTAAAGTATTGTATTTACGAACTTCATATAAGCCAGTGAACTGATGTGAGTCGAGTGATTTATTTACCTCGGATTTCGCCCCACATTTTGTAGTACGAAAGGATTACCAGTGTTTGCCAGTGAAATCTTTAATTATCAACTGAAATTCAAACCGATGTATACTTGAAAGTTTCCCAGAGACTTAAATCGTGGGGCTTACAGAATTCGTATGCCTAGAATACTTTTTTGTACGCGAACATATCAATACAGCTTTTAATTTTACTGTTCCCTTTCGCAACTCTAGGAACCTAATCGCAAGTTTCTACATCGCTCGTAGTTCTGCATACAAGGGTGGCGATACGAAAGGATACTTAAATTCGCAAAAAACAGTAAATTTGATTGTACCTCTTTTGGGTAAGTAATGCAAATTTAATTGCTTTCTTTTCTAAAACGTGAGCAGCTTGCGAGATCATAAAAATAAAAAGAATACATATAATGACGTTCCACGCTTTTGTTTTCATGAGAGATGTGCTGGGAGAAATAGAAAAGAATCCATCATCCAGACATGTTTCATATGGTGTATGGTGGTTGGTTAAACCAGCTCATGCCATCCTTTCGTTTTTATATCTGTCTTCCTGCTCCGCTTCCTTTCTTCTCATATATGAAACAATAAGAGCATTACCAAGACTGGGAAAGCAAAGATACGAGACTTCACTTGTATTTATCATCTTGTGATATTAAGAAAGCTGCTACCACCGTTGCTACTATTACTATTATTCCCACTATGATATCTTCAGCAGCTTGGGTTTTTTGGCGAGTAAAGTAGAGAATCGGAGTGAGATAGCACACTGTCTGAAGAGAGTGTGTATAGAAGGGTGTGTAAATCCCACACGCACAACCATGACACTCCACACTTTACAAGAGAAAGCTCAGTCGGAGAAAGGGCCAAGTCGGGTATATATCGATATTAAATTATATTGTATGGGAGAAAGTTTCAATTAGCTGAAAGACCCAGTAAAAGAAGAAAAATGGTTGGCTTGTATTACGCTTGGCTCTTTCAACAACCAACTTAATATTAAGGCAAACCTTTTCCTCCGCAAAGAAACCATACAAAAGTACCAAAAAGCTTCTTTCTTTTCTTGTCATATATAAAATTACCTAACTATATACAAGTTATAAATTGCCAAAAACGAGTAAAGGTGAAGGAAGCTGCCTTGCTGTGCCTGTTGACAGCAAATATAAAGGGATCGCATACAGCTAAATTTAACATTGTAACTTTTAACGGGAGAAAAACTGCCAGAGGTGGCTTAAACTTATTTTCTTTTAATTTGAATTAGAAAGTCGACCCTGCTTTTCCTCGCCATTACATTTATACTGTGTCAGAGATATACCTATGAAAATCTCGTAGTGAAAGGAATGGGCGAAAGCTGAGAGGCAGTCAGTTCAGAAAACTTGATTATTTTGTGTCACTCTGTCTGTCCTGCTGCCAACATAACAGAGTTTCATATACCCTAACGTTTCGCATTCCATTCTATTCCTTTCCTCTGCTTTTTTAGATGAAAAAGAGAAAACCAGCCCAAAAAATTCTATTTCGCAAAAGAATCAGTTTGTGCTAATAAAGTCTTCCGTACTACTGGATCCTAAGCTTACTTTGTTTGGACAAGCAAGGAATGTACATATTTGCTATATATGAATTCCTAACAAACCGACATTCACCAATTTTTACATGGAACCTAGGTACTTTTACAGTTCTTCCAGTAATTTCGTTACCGAAAGAGACTCGGTTGGGTTCATTCCTTTGAGGGCAGAAGATGAGAGGTTTGCGTCAAGTATAAAGATGTGTAAAGCTGAAAATTGAATCGTGTATGTCGTATTGCACAAGGGTGGTATTTCATATACATATGTATAGATATACATAATGTACCCTTTTACTTTCGCAGAAATGGAAAGGTCTCTTTGGGCAGGGAAAATCCGAGAAAAAAGCACTTGGCATCCCATTATTCATCCAATATTCCAACTTTTGTCGTCATATTTGATATTTAGGGAAATGATCAAAGTTTGTTTGAATTGTGCCAAAAATAACAAAACTTCCTCGAAATGGCTTTTGGTATTGACCAATCTAGAAACAGATGGAATAATTTTAGTTGGGTTGAGGAGTACTTCTTGGTATGCATCAAAACAAAATTGTAAAAACGAGTGGAATTTTGCTCAATTTTGCTAAAACTTGAGAAAGCTGGCAACAAAAACAAAAAGTCAACTATAGAAAAGAAAGTTTGACTTGGCTCTTCCTACCCTGTTCCAGAGGATATTGTACGGCGGCTACACGGTAACATAAACGCTTGTTTTTGCTACAGAAAAGTGTGATAGAGGAAACGGAAGTCGTAAAACCACTTGATAAAACCACCACTGTACCCTCTCATTTCGCGTGTACCGATATGGATGTACGTTCTATGAGGCAATTTTTAGTCGTTTTTGCTGATTATTTGGATTTGGGAGGTAATTTAGATTAGACCTAAACAACGGAAACCATTAAAGTCCTACTATGCCCAACGGATGTCTTCAGTCTGTCCATTTTCTTGAAAGAGATTTCAAAAATCTGGGCAACCATATCGAGTTTTTGAATTTAACACAAACTCGAAAAATATTTCCGTGTGTTTACACTTTGCCTCTCTGTGAGAGATTATTTTGTCCTAAAAAGTTAATAAGATAACATGCACGTGTATGAGTGGCTACGGAGAAGTACTTACGGTGTGGCAGAGTGAAATAAAAAATATTCATTTTATTTACATTAATACACACACCAGCAAGAAACAGGCGAGAAGTGTGATGTAAAGAAGGAAGGAAATGGACAAAGTAAAGCGATCAATCTGAAGCCGACGACGATGAAGGAAGAACAGCGCACTGGAAACAGCACATTAAGACGCTCTAAATAACTCAAGCACACAAGATTAGGCAGGTCTTCTTCCGCTCCGAAAATGATGATAAAGTCTGAAAGTATTTTTCTTCAATGCTCTCTTTGTTCACTTTCAATCTTAACTTATCTTGTTCTTCTTTTCGCTGGTTTATTCTTTTCCACACGAAAACGCGTGTGAGTGAGGGAATGCTTCTTTTGCTGCATTTCTTCCAGCAAGCCTTTACAAATATGCAATGTACACACGGTGCCAGTCTATATGGGTTTTAATGTAAACATTTTTTGTGATATGGTTTTGGCTGTGCAATGTACACGCATCTCATGTTATGTGCCGTCGACAGAATGTTGCATTTTCCATTCTATGAAATGTGAATCAAACGCTATCCTGTTCCTCTATATAAGCTATGAATTCAAACTGCTGCATAAGTGTGGCAATATGTATTTCTGGTCTTGGTCTGTTGCATTCAGGAGATTAGACAAGCTCCGAAAGCTTTCTCTGTTTTTTAAAAGGAACTAAAAAATTCCTGCCTTTTATCGAGATTTTATGGACCAGTTATGGCAAAGCGATAGACTTAGGAAGTAGACGCAGATGTATGTATCTCCAAATAGAGATTGTCCTTGTTGATTTGTCTGGTAGAACCCTGTGAATCTGTTGAGATAATGTGTTACGGAGTGATTTGAAATTCTTCCAAGTGGGTGAAAATCGTACCGTGGAAATTCAGGATCGAATATTTAACTCGATGTTTGTTTATGCTGCACCACAAAAACAGTCAGATGCAGTTCAGTCAGATATCCGATCTGATACAATCTCCTTTCTCATATTACATTTCAGCTCAGCTCCACCAGGCAAAGATTTTCCGTTGAAAACATGTGTATTACTGGTTTATGTATTACCTTTTGCTAATTTTTAAACATAAACAAGACAGTATGTGAAATTAATGTCTAAATAAATTTCAGTCATGGTCCATACAAGAAATATTTTTCCGAATCGTAAATGCCTCACCTTTATCGGAAACAACAACAGCCTTCTGTTCTGTTCTTTTTACTTTGCCTCTTTAATAAATGCTGTCATAAAAATATTTAATGAAGCGAGCAAGTACCGAATAGGCAGAACTCTTTTCCAGGTATAAAAAAATCGTATGATGATGACAGACATAATCGGATGAATTTTGTAAAGGAACGCCCCATCAACAATCAGCCTACCTTGGCTCATCATTACAAGCATTTTACGCCCAATTTAATCTTTACTTCTTTCTTCGACCCTTCAAGATTTGAAAAAATGATAAGGTTTAGAACTTCTTTTCTCGTTTTTTTTCATAGCAAGTAATCTTGTGAATGTATTTAGATACGTTGTTCACAGCGTATATTACGTAAAGTAAAGGCATCTCACCGGCGAACAAATCAAGGGTGATGCTAAATGTTGTGATGAGAGTATGACAGCCGAAGAAAAAACAGCAGCATCACCGCTATCACCATCGTCATCACCACCAGTCGACCCATCATCAAGGAGGTTGAAGTGATGATGATAATAATAATAGCTTAGGAATCTATATTTATGAGTCAGCACTGGATACATATTTTTTACTTGCATTCAATATAGTCTCCTTTTATTGTGTATGTTATGTTCCCAGAAAAGGGCACACTCATGCACCTGGTTGTGAAATTGGTTTATGATATTTTTTATTCATATGATGTCCTGTCTGTCTGATCAAAATATGAAGATAGATTTACTCCCCAATCTTTATGATATGCACATATATAAGAAAATGCGTTTGAATATGGTATTCTATGCTATTGGTTCATATATACATGTGTAACTACATATATTTAACATGTGTTACCTGCCTACATGTACTTACATGAGTTGGCAGGCGCATACATGAAACTTCACTCTTGTTCCTTGTCAAATTTTCGATTTTTTACATGCCTTTTTCTTTGCTCTCTCTTGCTCTGACAATAAGTAAAGCTACTTTACTTGCGTTGTTGGAAGTGCTGACTTTTATGAATTCAAGTAAACCAACACCCAAATCAACCTGAACAACTTTATAATCATTTTTTCCTCAAGTGATGAAAGGAATGATGCCCGGAGACAAGGCTTGGGTTGCAAAGTATAGAATTTGACTAAGGTGTGTTGGAATAGACAGAAACTCACAAATATTTTACAAAATAACTTTACATACCCGTCGAGTATATGTTAACTAAACGGAGTTTTAAGTCTTTTCAAGCAAAACATTCAAATTGAATCCAAACGCAGTCATTTAGCGTATAATATGGCAGTTTAAATTGTGCATCTGATTTGATTTTAAATCCAAAAGATATATGCATCACCTAAAACGTATAAATTCTGTGGAAAATATAATGAGAATTTAGTTAAAAATCTGCATCAGTTTTTGGAAATGAATCTTCTTAGTCTTCCTATTGTTTAGGAAATTTCTATTGTAAATTCATTTTTTATAAGTCTTCAACCTGCATGTATACAACTTGTATGATATACTTGGTATTCACTTGACTAACATAGATAAAATCTATTTAAAACTTTAAGTTAAGCATGCATAGCATTTCCTATTCCAGTTTGACTTTTAGGGCACTTACGTCACCTTCCAAAACACAAACAAACAGTAAGTCTTTACACACCATTGAATTCATGAATTTATTGCTATTTCTCATTCAAAACGACAACTAGAAGGATCGACACAGAGATCAAGTTTTCAAGTTAGAGTCAAGCAATAATAAATTTTTACTCCTTCATTTGTTTACAAAAGGAGCAGTTTTACAGACCAAACAAGAAGCCTACGGATTTTTTCAGTTGATGCGTGCTCATAAATGTATCCAACAAAACGCATTACAGCTTACAACGTCCTCCCATTATCAGATAAATAATTGATAAATGTTGATTATAAACTGAATATGACGACGATTACATTTGCATTTACAGCCCAAACAAACAGAGCAATCATGAAGATCCTCGACAAGATCACACAGACACAAGTACCAAAAACTGTGTTAACTTTCATCAGTAATAAAAGGCTGGCTAATTTATAGGGTGAACTAATTTCCCCTGCTCATTTCAAGAGCCTACAACATGCCAAGAAAGGCTATCAAAGAAAAGAATCAAATTTCAACAAAAATTACACTGTAGCTTAGGTTGAGGGATGAGCATCATCGGTGATCATGCAGTAGTAAAGGCGAAGAAAAGTTAACAAGGGCAACAAAATATTAAACACAAGTGCGGTCATTGCGTGCATGCGGTAGCATAACTTGACAGACAGCAATTTATTTTAAACAGGAAAAGCCACATTTTAATATGTATATCATAGCATTAGCAGTGTGTTACATGTCAGGCATGTTTGAAAGACCCTACAGCCTTCGTCCTACAGCTCCAATAAAAACTTTATGATTCCTTTGGGTTGCTTCTTTAGTACTCACCTGAAAATGAAAAAGTTTGTCTTATCCGTCAAGGGGCGATGTATGCGTACGATAATTATGTATGTACGTATTTTCTGATATTATGTGCGTTTACTGGGTGAGTTCTTTATACCCAGATACGCTATGATTACCTATTATGATTATTGCCCATATTGCATATAAAAACATGTTCATAATTATCAGTTCACCAGCAACAAGCGTGTAAGTTCAGTCATAATGATGACGATAAAGAGAAGGGAAGTTGTCATAAAACATAGTCACAATAAAAGTCTGCCTGATTCATTCAAAAGCCTTCAGTTGCATCTGGTAACAAAAAAGTTAGGCATTACTTTTAAAGGTATAACTCTAAAACATTTTAATGTGCACATTATGTTACTGACTCCCCAAAACATCGTTTTAAAACCGTATACTCCTTTTAAATAACCTTTCCTTTCAATTTAAATCCTCATTTAGAGTTATCTTAAATTACAGGTTTTAACACAGAAAGACCCCTGTGTTGCATTGTTTAGCATATAATATTGTATTTACCAAAAACTGCAGCCACTTTTGACACTAAAAGGTTTATGCAGTTTTATGCAGATTACGTAATTTCTTAATCTTGAGCCATTGTCGACACAAAACTGCGCATATGTATTTCCCTTGTGCCTTATGATATTCTTTATTATGATAAAAACCTTCAGGAAACTTGTGATATGGATTAGGGAGTTGTCCAGATGCTCTGAAGTACAATAATAAAGGAATTTTATTACTATTCTTCTTCTGATGATGATATTATCTCACGATGAGGTCCTCGTATCACATCGTATCTGACAGGAGCAGACTAGAATGAAAACGGACAGAAAAGACTCCAAGTCATCATAAAAATCAAGTTCCTAAAATGGAGCCCGCTTTTGATGCATCTGTAATTTAATAAGTTTGTATATTAAATCTTTGAATTCAGAATAGAACGCAGGTTTCTCTATGTACAAAAATATGTATGTCACTAATATCTCAAAGTGCAACACCAAACTTCATAGCAAATGACATAAATTACTAGATTTTCCCAACGTCAAATCAAGAATGAACCCATGCAACTTGCTGCATAGTGATGAAGAATCTATTGTCCAAACCAAAGAGTATTTCTCTGACAAACTTTATATGATTTGATCCATGCAATGCATGATCCTAATTTGATATCAAGGATAAAAGGCACATGAAAATAAGTCCTGTAAACAAATACCAGATGCGGGTGGCATTATTATTACAGTCTATTCTTTATGTTATGTTGTTAGCAACTAAACAGACAAATCTAAAAAGTTTTGATATTAGAGCCGAAAACTTCTTCCAAATATAACCAAATTTTATGCTTCCTCCTCCTCCAGGCCCATGGTATATTTACGTAATGGGATCAAAACTTATATTCTTCAGATCCCATGTAGCAGTTGCATCAACCAAACAACAGACAATAGAATCATGTACCCTTGTCTGTCCGGCTGCTTGCAGGGATATTATAGTTTGATCCTTCGATGGAAGGATTGCTGTTGGTCTGGACTAGTCTTTGTGGAATGGAGCATGGCATGTAGAATCTTTGAATGCTTGCATTTTCGGGGGTTGCATACATTTCAACATGATATAATAATAATAAAGCACACAAACAGTTCAGCCAGGTTCAAATAGAGCGAACCATCCAGTCCTAAACATACAAAAAAAAAGAACCTAGTTTGCTTTGCCTTCCCGTTTCGAACTTTTTGAAACGTAGAAATAATAATTGTATACGCTAACCATGTTCCAAATAATCCCTTATGATATAATATGTTTATTGTATAATGGCATGCGTGTGTGTGCATTGTGCACATGATATTTTCAGGATGATAGAAATATTGAATTAGAATGCAAATGCGAATAGAGCTCGGTTTACCGTGAGTGCTTGGGTTCTCTTCTCTTATATTTTTGTGTACACTATCAAATCTGACAGACAGACAGCTAGCTATATATGCTATACTAGAGTTTTCACTTATGTTTGCTTACCACTCGTTGATACTCCTCTTATGCAACTTGAATGCAACTGTGTTTAATCATAATAATAACGTACTTTTCTGACTAATAGGGATGAATGGATCAATGGGGAAATGAAAGCGCAACAAAAGTAAAGTGGACTTTTCGGGCAACCTATTGATATGTAATATACAATGTAATATCAACATCAACGGATTGTTCCGTAGTTATTGTGTGTATGCCACGGCTACAACTGCTTACTTCCCTCAATATTGCTAACAATGGCAGACGGTTGAAATTTGGAATGTGACTGTTAAATGTTTACACTTGGGTAGACTTCACTATGTTCTCTTTTTCCCCCGGATGTACAAATATGATGTATGACACTAGTGTAATAGCAAACGTTTTTAAGGGTTGCGCTTCATTTCAAGGCTCTGTAGGTCGGCAATCATCTACTAAAGCTTTATTTTAGTAGTAAATATCAAATACTTACATGCAATAAGATATGTTTATAAGCATAGCCTTTGCTATTCCAGATCGTCGGAGTGACCTACCATATCGTAAACAATATCTGGTGTGGATGCATAGTATAATAATACTTCATGTATGAAAAATTTTATTGAAAAAATGGACCGTGTTCATGTACATTTGTCATTTGGGATGTATGAGATGTGGAGGCTTCTATGCAAACAAACTGGAGAAAGAGCAACAAGGCTTTGATATTAAACCCGAAAATATGCATGCTGGAGAATTTCCTGAGTTGAAAATAATACTTCGGTCATGGTCATGAAGTTTAATTTTGTGGAAATAATTGATCTATGCCGAACACGCATTCTTACTGAACTGAAGGTTACATATTATAGAAGAATTTCTATAAGCATATAGAAAGGTTAGGGATAATCGGTATGCAAAAGATGGAAATTTATATTTTGTGAACGTATTTTTGTATGTTGTATAAGATATTCTCAAAAATTTATACCCACATGGGCGGGCAATTTGACAAGCCGCTCGTGCAGCAAGAAATGAATGACATGATACATGTATTAGCTTAATCCCTTACCACCCGCATGTGTCGTGAAAAAGAATGTTTTTGTACAGCAATGAAAGCTCGTAGATTTAATTGAATTCTTAGTAAATGAAAAATAAGGGAAACTATGCTGATGATGGCTGGGTTTTATTATTTGATGTGTACACACAAACAATATATTCAATTCTGATTGACTTTGCTCATTTTCACTTTTCAACAATCAATTGAGGATATTAAATATATGAATAGATGACATTTGGTAAATACGTTTTTGGGACATATGGGGCTTTTAATGTTGATAGAATTGGAAGTTGTCCTGGATGACTTAAAAGGGCATTTTATATTTTGGTAGCTTGCATTAACAACATGACATATTATTCATTTGGTAAATACATTTTTGGGACATATGGGGCTTTTAATGTTGATAGAATTGGAAGTTGTCCTGGATGACTTAAAAGGGCATTTTATATTTTGGTAGCTTGCATTAACAACATGACATTATAAACAACCAAAAATTGTAATACATTTGATCCATGTTTATAAAGGTCACAGTGAGTCAACAAAATCTACAATTTGGGTTGCAAATTTCTGTATGATAATGTAGCAAGTAATACAGTAAATTAGTTCAGTACACATGGATTTTTGTGAAAATCTTAAAACTAATCAAATAATAGCATTGCATATTGCGTAGTAAACTGGTTGGCCCATATCTTGTCACTTTTATGATAAAAGGTTAATTATTCTGGAAAGCAATTATTACATTAGAAAAACATCGCTTCTCTGTTTCTTTGCAAGCAAAAAACCACATGCAGCATTCTGATCCAGATTATATACCAAAAATACGCATACCTCCCCCACAACTGCTTTCTTCATTATACACAATCATAAAAACTAAGCTAAATGGTTCAAACAAGATTTAAATACTTTCTTTGGCAGGACGAGAGATCTGACATGGTGTACAAGCCATTAGTACATTTCCAAATGTACAATCTGAGTTTTTGATCTCCAGACCTCATCTTAACCATCGTATGCTTTTGCTGTCAGAGAAAAAAAACTCCAGCAGAAAACAGAACATTACAATGTTACACGTAAAAAAGACATTTATAGGTCTCATCTTAGTGAGTACGCTTCTTTGTACTTTTAAAACACACATGAAAGTAAGTGCCAAAAAATACGTGAAAACTTGGTTGAATTTTTGGAAGAACAAGAACAGCATTGTCCTACGCTCTACCGTCTCCCACTTTGTTAACTTTGCTGTAGGACAATCCAACTACAAAAAGTATGCACTTTACGTAAGAAAGTAAGTGAATTTAAGAAAGTAAGTAAGAAGTAACTTTCGGAACAAGTTGAAAAGAAGAAAAAAAATCTCGTGTTTATTATGTAACTTTCTGGAATGGATGGTTTCAAAAATAGACTCTGACAGATTTACAAGTACGACTCTCATTCTTCTCACTCAGTCTAGTCAAAAGAAACAAGATTTACAAGACGGAATATCCCTCTGTTTCTTGTTTTAAGTTCCGACTTCTGTTTGCAGGAAAATGATTTTCTAAACATTCAATAATAATGTGATCTCACAAGTAAATGCTACATATGTATGTATGCATATAGTAGATTATACATTCTTACTCAATATCTTATATTTAAAAAATAAGAAGAAAATAAATGGCTTATTTGTGAAAGGCGGTAGTATAGATTGACACATTGGGTAAAAAGAGTACCCAGTTAAAAGCTACTAATTAACTCACTGACTTCTCTCACAATGGCATCTGGTGACTGATAGATGATCTGTTTTCAGCCACTGATTAGGAAATTATCTTGGTAATTATGCAAACCTTGAAACTTTGCATTTTTTATACTGTTCATGATAACATCAAAAAATGTACGCACAGCACTTTAGACTCTTCTGTTAAGCCTAAAACTTTGGCACAAAAAAGTATATGTGTACTGCAATATGCAAGTACGAAACTTTTCCTTAACAATAAAGATTCGAAGGGGACCCCCAGCCGTCATGTGCAGCAATAAATAAAAATAAGCTGACTCAAATGAAAACCATCTCTTTTATTCAGGTTTTCTATGCAAGTTCCTTTTTCAGTATGATTTTATTTATCATTTGCAAACAGAGTGACATCCATAATATAATTAAGTTATAGGAGTTTTTATATTTTTGATATTAAAATAAGTAGAGGATGTATGCAGCGGGAGCCGGGTTAGGACTCGCAACCAATCTCTCGCATATACCAAAAACTCGCAAACTTTTTCTCGCAAACACGTTTACTCGCAAGTACCATTTTCTTGCATATGTGT
>JAHZNG010001341.1:0-15583 GCA_027744375.1 Orchesellides sinensis | reverse complement strand
AGCAGGCAGGTGGATTTTATGCATGTTATATTATCTTTTTTTATATGGGTTGTTAGTTGTTGCACTGCATTATTCTAAATGGATTTGTTTCTTCAAAAACTGCTAGCCAATGTAAAATTGAAGAGTAAAACAGTTTTAAAAAACGGGTTGGGAAAACTTCTTACTAGTATACATACACATGTTTGTGGACGTATTCTTGTAAACAGAAGAATGAAGCAGAAACAATCTTTAATCTTTATCTCATTTCATTATACTATACCTACATGTAATAGAAACTTTTGAAGTGTACATACAACAACGCATACTTCACATGGTATTAAACTTAACTGAAGCAGTGATTATCATTAAGATCTTCACCATAAGATTAGCATTTTTAAAACTCATCTATCCAGCACCCATTTTGACTGATGTACACCAGTACATCAGATGCGTACACGATGTGTAAATATCCTTTAATAAGATGGTATTATTGCATCCCTTGTAAAAAGTTAATGACTAGAAACGAAAAAATTCGTGAGAAAGGTTGGATTTAATATGTAAGAGATTTTAATGTTATTGTTAGGAAAAGAGTTCATTTCTTCAACATTTTGTCACTTCATTCAAGTATACAATGAGTACCTACATACATTACATATCAGAAAGTTTGGAATCGGAAGCAAAAGCCTGTAGTGGGATTGAGAAAGCCAAGTTTTTAGCGATTTGCTCTTGTATGTCGTGAACGTGTATAGTACTTTATAATTCTGGCACATGTGTGTGTAGTACAGTATAAAATATATACTTCAGCAGACCAGGATGCTACGGCGTTGCGTTGAGTATATAGGTACTGCGTTTACTCAATATAATTACTTGTAGATGTGAATGTGTTTAGGATAATATGTACATTATATGTGTACCATGCCGAACACGCCGTAAACGGAAGGAAGTACATACATATATATATGTATGTATATTATGCATTATATACGTATAACTCATATTTAGTTATAGTATAAAACCTTGACGTTGGCAATACAATACTCTTTATTGCGTTCGTAGTTTTCTTTTTATACCTATTTCCAAGCTTCTTTCAAGATCATGTTTTAATACAGTAGAACTCACAATGTGTATGCATGTTATACCTTTCTCTCTTTACTCAATACTTGTCAGTCATACTTATGGGCACTGCAATGTTTTTATATTTTTGATATTTCACAGCACCTCATTCTCATAGCTTTCTCTTTCCGCTTTCTTTCTATATGTGAACTTAGAAAGGAAAGGAAAGTAAAAACAGAAAAGGATGCATTCTATGCATATACACCTATATGTACTTTTTATTTCACTTTACCATAAGAAATAGGCAAAAGAAGATACTCAAAAGTGGTATATTATGATTCTTATTTTTAAATGTTGGTTCGCTTGTCTGTAAGCTAGCTCTGCTCTGGATGTTGAGAGTTTAACTTTTTCTTACGTTGTAACTAGTAAAAGAGGGGGTTTTCTAGTTCGTCCTTAAGCTTCCTTTTCTGCTCCGGCTGTAGTACTCTTCTCAACCAGGCATCCCGCATCAACCCATGAGGAATGCTGTACGTATATTTTTCCGAGTGAAAATGGCCACATCTTTTTCCCTCTTGGCTTACTTCACTTCACTCTCTCTTTTTCTCCCGCTTTCACTCACTCAGAGTTGAAACACATTGTCTGAGCGAAAGCAAGCGAGACTTGGTTCTTATTGCTTTCCCTTAGTTCAACTCCACGCTACTGATACTGCACTGTCTGAATTGAGGTATACCTGCTGCTGTAGATTTTTCTCTGCATGGATACCTTACATTACATTATGAACGTATGCATTACTACATTACCAAGCTCTTAGAGAATTACCCCCAAACACCATGAGCTGCGTTAGCTAGTCAGCCAGCCAAGGAAAAATGGATACTTGCACATTATATGCATGAGAAGTAAGACCATCCTATTCCCTTTTCTCTTTGCTTTTTCCGAAATAAAAGGAAATGGGACCTATATAATATTTTTGATATCTTATAAACTTCATGTCCTGTTCTTCCAACATAAGAATTCCTTTTTCATACACTATGCAACGTACTTCATAATATAGTAAAGAATACTTTCTCTGATTTTCAAATAATATAGAGCGTCAACTCTGCCAACGTATATTACAAGTACATCGTTACAGCTTCAACCATGCCGTAAGAATTATACAAGACTTCTTTCACAGGAAGAAAATTGGCTTTTGTATGTTATTGTAAGAGCATCACGTAAGGCCTAAGATATTAGTCCACTATATTATAATATGATGTGCTTCTTCCACTTATACTACGGACAAAGGACGGCGTTTGCATACACACGTCCAGTTGAGGCGACTACATTTAGGCCTAAATTTTATTTTAGATTCATAGAGAGCCCCGTTTATGTCCGACAGAGTAATTTAATAGTTTTTTTTCGAATATCGCATCGTCCATTCCTAATGCTTTATCATACGCATAGAATTCACTAGCCCTTCGAAATGCAACATAACTTTTCATGGCGTCCCTTTTCATTCTTAAGCTTACCGTGTTTAAGGGCTTCCGTTTCTATGTCTTTCAATTTTTACTTATGGCTTTTTCCTAGCTGCTGTGTAAAAGACATTCATAAAGTAGAAGTAGTTTGGAATCAGTTTTTCTTCTTGGCAACTTGGCAAGTTACAATATGTCTGAGAGTCTTTTGTGCATCTCCCAGTGAAAAGTTCAAAAACATTTTAGCGCCCATCATGTTCTTTTCAGACTTTGATGGGAAAGTTGACGGAAGCAAAGAAAGAGAGAATGTGTGAGAGAGTAAATGGGTGAAAGGGAAGAGGGAGAATCGAGGCGAAAAAGCCGTTTCAAATGAAAAGACGTAATAATACATGCTTTTTCCATAAATGTGGTAATAATGCATGGCTACCCTTGTGTGTAATGCATCTAATACGATAGATGAGATCACATCAAGACAGTTGCTTGATCTTCATCAAAGATGCTGTATATTTGTGATGTGAAGAACTGATAATGATGATGATGGAACGGAAAATTCTGCTCCGTCACAATTCTTATTTTCTTACATTTGTTTTCCTCTTGAGTCAACTCGAGTAAATAAGTATCTTGTGACTTGACTTAACAATTTTAAATGTCACCCGTGAAAGTGCTTCAGACTCATTTCTTTCACTTCCCATTTCCATACACGCCTTCTCGTACTTTTCTTGTGACACTGACGGGAATGAATCAGAAGGAAATACGACAAGTTTCTACCACTATGAAAACAAATATTTGAGTGCAGTAAAGGTTTTGCTTCGTTTTTTGTACATGTTCCTTTATATAAAATGTAGTGGGAATTAGGTTTCATTCTCAATGCTTGATTTTCTTTCGCGTGTTACTTTTATTTCGATGTGTATGTACTGCTAGTGATCTAGTGGACTAGTATAATACAAAGATACCCGAGTATTGGGTATACTGATAAAATTTACCAATTCTGCAAGAACAGAGTATATCCATCCTTGCTTTTTTTCCTAGGGTGTATGCATTCCTTTGTTTTTCTTCCGTTTTAGAATTCATGTGTGAGGTGTTGGAATCCGTTCCACTTTGTAAAACTACCAATCCGACAAAACCGACCAAGAAGTTTAATATTTAACACAAAGATGGATAAAAGTGTGACAGTAAAGTGGCAAGACGAGGAAAATATATTAGAAAAGTTTCCACAAGAAAATTGGCATCGTATTCCCAACGTGCAGGTTTCATATTGAATATAGATGGGCAATAAAATATTTGGTACGAGAGAAGCAGAGATATACACTCACTGAAGAACAGGAGGAATAGTAAAAGCCAAATATTCTTCTTACATATCTTACTAATATATGCTCAGAAGGTGAAATGTGAGCAGTTATGAAAAAATTTCTTCCTTCTAGTTCCCAAGAAAATAGAAGAACACAAAAATTCATTGCAAGAAATGCATTTCATATGATGACAGCGATTTTGTGCTGTACTGTACCTTGAAAATGATCATGATTCTTTTTCCCTGCCTCCATAATATTCTTTTTGTGAGCCTTCTCAGGAAAATTCAACGAAACGTGGTAGTAGTTTATTTGCTTCTTTGCTTTTGCGGGTTTCGTTGTCTAAATTTGTATGTAGAAAAATGTTACTCTTGAAAATCGTGCTAAAGTACAGTTACCATTGTATTCAACCTCTGAAAGAATCGATCTTGAAGCAAAATTTTAACGTGGCAGTAAATACAGAAAAGTGCATATATTTGTTCCATTTAATAAAGCATTACACAAAACTTCCGTTTTTACTCATACATGCTTAGTAAGATGAGTAGACAATGCAAAGTCTGCAAAGTTGACTCTGTGGAATATGTAGAAACAAACTATTTTGCCAACCTTTATACCTGATCTAGTTGCGTTTATCATTACATACTTAAGTTTTTTAGGATCCAGCCCAGACCCAGTCTATAAGAAAGCTTGGCTATCTTCATTACATATTCCTCCATACCAAGGCGTAGAAACGGAAGAACTTTCTTGCCAGGAGTAAAAGGGGCAAGACAGATCAAAATACAAAATGTTATGAGAGAAATGCCGTGACTTGTAGAAAACCACTCAAGAATAGTGAATAGTCAAGTTCATTAGTAAAGAAAGCATCCAGTAGTTGGAAGTTGTCGGTAAGTTCAAGTACAAATGCATGCCATGCATGTTCGTTATGCAAATGAGTACCAGAGAATGCTTGGAGAAAACGGAAGTCATGCAAAAATGCTAAGCCAAATGTAAATGTATCATTACCTACAAGTCTGATACAGTTGTACGTTGTACGAGTAAAGACCTCCGTACTCGTACTCTAACAAAGATTTTTAATAATACAATAGTACTACTTACATAAAAATCCGCGAGTTTAGCTCTAACGCAGTAAAAGCCTGGTTTGCACATATGTTATATGTCTATGGGTTTGCAAATCACGCACGCTCTAGAAACTAATAAGAATTTTACGCACCAGGGTAATTAACACATCAACCTTTTCTTAGAGCAAGTTTAATCAACTGGAAGCAGTCATCGTCGCAGTATTCACCCTCCATCTAAAAAACGAATAAACCTAAACTGTTTATAATTTCAAGCTCTAGCCTAGACAAATTACCATTATGAGCTTATATGTATTTGAAGCATTTAATGTAAGAAACCGCTACAACTTTCACTGATGTGTGAAACGCTATAAACAAAAAACGCTTGCGTGATTTTATTCACAATGACAATTAAAAACAGCCACATTTCAATACATGGGAATGAGATCAACACTAACTTTTTTCACCAAGTTATTCAAAATTCATAATTATACATATATGGACATATGAATATACCAAATATGAAATCTATCATTTATTTGTTTTTTTAATATTTCTGGTATTTCTATTTATGTGCACGTTTGATGGAAGCAAAAGCTAACTAATAATTTTAAAATGACCTTGGATTCTTTCTTCGTGCGTATGTGTATAGGTATAGGTACTTTTGTATGCGAGGTCTTGAGCACAACCTGGACGAAACGAACTTTATAATATGCAAAATATCATATGCATGCATGCAAAAAGATCTGAAACTTATGAATTTCACAATATTTTAATACAATGTCAAACGTCTTCCATGTTTACAATTGGATGTGTAACCAGTCCATTACTGATTGACATTGTACTCACACGAGACTTGTTGAAACACTACTTAACCGTAATATATATAAAATCTGTAATAGTTCGCAGGATTGAAACTTACAAGTCTAGTGTGGAACGTTCATTCTTGTATGTTGACTTGTAATTGACCGGTATCAAATAACTTTCCCCATTACAAGCGGGTAGATGTGAAATACGTTCAATAAACTTATAAGAGATACAAACGACTTTTTTCAGGAGAGGTCGTATTAGATGGTTTTCCGGGTCGGTTGTTATATGGACTTTACAAAAATACATCCTCTGATAAAAGTTTAAACTTAAAATGTCGAAATGCAAAAAATGATTGCGCCGTGTATAAACTAGAACTTGGTGAATTAAATCTACATTTGTAATGCTTTTGATGCTGTATCTAAAATCGGGCATTCCCTTAAAAATGTAATCCTTTTAAAAATTACTTGTAACAGTAAAAGTTCGCGACCCTGACTAACCACACCCATTGAATCCGTGAGTTATTACAGTTCCAAGTAGACATATTGTAAAGCTGAGTTAAGAAAACGGTAGAAAGGCGTTTCTTTTTATTATATAACTTGGTTCTTGGCATAATAGCATTGCCCCTTGTCCATTAAAAGTAAAATAACCATACATCTACATCGTCTAGTTCACATTTGGTCAATCTTTTAGTCTAATGTTTTTATATTATGACATAGTAAACGTCTTCTTGTTCATGTAACATGCAACGAAGCAATTATTTATACTCACTGTGTATCATGCATGATAAAGTGTACAACATATTATTCTTACCTTCAGTAACGTCTCATCTCAAAACGATCTCAGAATCTTGTGGCTGTATTGTGACAAGATTTTTTATTTAATCCGGAAATGCGTACGTTCACACACTGAAATATGCACCCTGTTAATAGATAATATGTATTTATTGGGATTTGATTTGAAAACCATTACATTTGTTTATCTACGGAGTACCGGCGATTTAAATACTTTTTGCTATTGTAAAGCAAAACGGTGGGCCGGGAATTTATAATAAATGCTTATGGTAGTAAGTGCACATCATTTGTATGCTTCTATTTGTATTCTCTGCAAGTTTGATATAAAACACTGCATAATATTCGTGGTATGTTGGCTATATACTGCCAGCATTGAGATGTAAAGCTTCAGATAAAATTTACTGGTAACAACAGATTTATTAACGTAAATAGTTGTATGATAGCCTGACTGAGCATTTACTTATCATATATACCAAAAGTAAGGCAGTAAATTATTAAACTTCCTAAGAGTGCAAAATACATGAATTCGCAATTGACATAAATAATTATTATAAATACTTTTAGAGTAATACTTAAAATTAAAAGCCATAAAGCTTTACTTATATCATTGGCATTTTGATATAAACAAACCCACCAGTTTATTTGAATATGCATATATGACAAACATATTGCATAAACTGACTATGATAAACCTTACTCTGCAAGATGTGCTTCATACCTCCGGCTGTTATTATAATTCTAACGTTTATGGAAGAGCCAAGAACATGAAACTGAGCTAATAGCTTTTTATCTACTTTGAATGTACTATCAACTATAATCATGAGCCAAAGCCACCGAGATCATCCCACACCCTCTCTTCTACGCAAACGTTATATTAAGGGTTTGTAAGTGACACGAAATCAAATTCTCTCAATTGGACATTGGAGATTGAAATGAAAGAGGACACAATGACATGTAACAGCTCACATTGAAGGCATCACGAAAATATTTTTCAGAGAATACATTGCATGCTTTTGAATTCTATTCTAAAAGCTACAGAACTGTGTGCAGTGCTGTATTTGAGGGTAGTAGTAGCAATATGGCTTAAAATGTCATTCTCGTCCATTAACATTTCATGTTATCAGTTAGTTATACCAAATAAATACAGATTTGAATGAGAGAAGACTGCAGTGTGTTTTGCAAAATCAAGTCTGCTTTAAAAGTTGCATAGTTGTTCATAGCCATCAAAGCATTTCAGAAGCATATAGTAGCAGAAAACAAAAACAGTAGCAGTTAAAACATGAGTCCAGTCCGAGCTCTTTTAATCTAGTTTCTTGTTTAATCTAGGGTCATGCCGGATCTGTTCCATTTGACATGATTCTTGTTTATAATTTATGAAACGTAATTTTGTAATTGGATGTGTAATACTTGTGGTATAACGTAGCATGTCAAATATAAACATGTATTACTCATTGCTAACAGGAGAAATCTAAACTTGTTGCAGAAATAGCAATATGGTAAATGGTTACTCGTTACTTGAATCCGAGAATCGCATTTGTGCAATCAGCGGGAGTGCGTTAAGTTGCAAAACTGAATCTAGCATTCTAAACCTAGTAAATCTACCATTGAATGATTCACCATTATAAACAAATTAGTTTATTCTGGAGTCTCTGAATGCAATGATAATCAATATTTGAAAATATTGCATTTGGGTTTGAAAACAGATTTGATGATTGTTCTAATTATAATGAAAATCTTTTGTTATGTTACCAGTTTGACACGAGTCAGTAAGATTATTGTTCATTTGGATGTTTCAAAATGTATGTGTAAAGAATTTTTTATGTTAAATTCGACTCAGAATGCTGTATAAACTGTAAAAATTGAGTTTAAAATGCTATTTATTTCTTGCAATACATAATAATAGTAGTGTAGTTAACCATGCAAACATGCTTTTGTTGAAGTCTGATAGTTTTAGGAGGGTCGGACATGACGTTGTCCAAACATTTACGTTGTTTGCATAATTCACGTCAGGGTAAGGTAAATACCTATTTAGTTACTATCAACTATTGACAGTTCGCGTTGTTCTTACTGATTAAGTGTTTAATGTTCTGCAATACTTTAGCTATCTCATCTAATGTTTCCTGGAAAATAAAACCACATATGTCGTTTATATGTATATTTTTCTGCGTTTTTAAAGCTTAGGTTTAAAATTATCAATAATGGAGCAGTTTGTGCAAGTACGAATGATACAGCCCAAACATCACTGCCAGTTGCAGCTACTATGTATTTTATCTTTGTTGTCTGTATATGTAATAAACGAACGAACAGTCATTGGTTTAGTCACTTCTAAAAATAGAGTTTGGGAATAGGATTACCCTGTAAATACGGCATTTATTAAGGTGTAAAAAGTCTAGTCATTTAATTTATTGCGTTTAAAAAATCATGGACTTCTTAATCTTATCAAAGAGTATGACAATAGGAAATTTACTTCAGGACTGAAACACCATAAATTGGCTAGGGCCAAGTTTTGCCTTCGAAATTTATTTCTTGTCTTGTGATTTTTCCTCCAAGCGTTAATTCAGTTTAAATCCTAGAGTAAAGTCATACAAATTCAAAGAAACCAGTAGCTGAAAACTGTCTAGTCTGCTAACAGTTTTATTTTGCATTTCGCGTATATATTTGAATTTGTATTAAATCAAAAGACCCCATAACAATATACACGTGTAATGAAGCCAAATGGTCAGTTGGTAATGTTCTTTCTCAAAAGCCAATATGGCAAGAAGCCCTTATTGGTAGGGAAAAGTGTAATTAAAATGGATGAGCCAAAAAATATTAAGTACACATTCAACATATAGTATGAACATTCACATTGAAATATGAAATCGTTTAGTATGCATTAACATGTTTTATGCATTTTTATGAATGGCTTATGTTAAATATTTTCAACAAGACATATGTAAGTACTTCGGTTATTCTTTTTCGGTAAATACAAGAAATTTATTCTGGCGCGACGAAAGTATTTCCGAGTTAATTAATGAACAAAACGGAAACAAAAAACAATGAATGTAAGTTTAGGAACTGATTTACGCGACAAAAATAGCGTTATTAACGATTGTCCAAAGTAAGAAACTAAAGCATTAATTAAATATTGCATGTATATACTCATAAATAATACATTAAATTAGAAGGAAACCTTGTAGAACGTTTGAACAAGGGTGAGGATTGAATTACTTTAATCAAAAACTGCATTGTAGTTTATAGGATTGTCCTCTAATATATTTATTTTACTCCCAAAACGTGTGTTTGCATTGAATTGGTAATATTTACATAATTCTCTTAATTATCAACTACACCGCGCGGATGATATTGCCTAAAAAGCAGCCTAATGCCTATTCATATATTGAGACTTGAAATGGAAAAGAAACTAAATGAACTATTTATTTCGTAAATAAAAAAGGAACCTTTGTCAACTAATTTTAGTCTTATTAAATACCTATATACAATCGATAGAACCTGCTTCCTCAAGTTCAATTAATCCTTAGCTTCAAGTTTCTGAATTTGGTTCAGGTTTATTATGTCATACTCCAAAGTTGCCAATCCAGTGAATTCAGTAAATGGGAGCGCTTCTGGTGCCGAGTCGATTGATCGTTTGAAAACTACAAATAAAACATAAATATTAAATCTCCTGTTGAAGAATACATTTTTGCAATTAACCTTCTAACTACCAGTATCTTGCAAAACAATATTTATATAATTACTTCGATCTGTGGACTTTTCAAGGCGGTAGGTAGTTTTGTCTTCACATTCTTGGCGAATGTATTCACCAACATCAGAGAGATCATCAAGAGGTGGGAGAACCACCCGCATAGTTTCGCGGACCCGATGGGTGTTGACAGAGTAATATCCTATGTAAACGAAAGCATTTCTCCATAAAATTCCAAATCCCATTCAAATCCATGTTTCAAATATGAACCTTTCTTTACCTTTCCACATTTTCTCAATCATGTCATACATAGACTTTGGAGGTAGCACCCGTTCACGGTCTAGCGGCATGATGAAGCAGCGCTTTGCAGTTTGATCAACAATAGCTGTTTTGTTCTACAAGCAAATAAATTCAGTTATTATACACTCAACCGACAAGTATAATGATAACATGAAGTTTGAAGACTTTCTCTCAAACTTACAGAATCAAATTCATGAATAAAACGACCGAGGCGCCCATATTTGAAGTCAGGAACCTGAACCTTGGAATACTTTTCGCTGCCCAAATCAATCTCAAATTCCTCCCGGAAAAATGAAGCTGCTCCCTGTGAATCCGAATCCGGATCAGACTCATACCAACTGCTTAAGCCATCATCATCAATCTAATTACGACAACCCATGCAAAATTAAAAATCAGACTGAATACAAATCATAAGGATAACTAGGTATTACTATTACTCATACCTACATGTGCACAAATGTATACAAGGTTACATATATGTTTTTCACTAAATATACATACGTCTACTACACAAATCAAATTATATACAATATATATCAAACACTAACCAGTGCAACGCTACGATTCTATACTTCTCAGACATTTCATTTGTACACTTACCTTATTCATTCCGTTGGTATTGTCAAGCTGGGACACACTCATCACTGGGTCAGCCAGTTCTCCATTTCTGTTCAGCCCAATATGGCTGCTGTGATATGCTGAAGTGCCTGCATAGGGTACGTTACACCATCCCCGGAAACGCTGCATCTAAAATTGTTGATACAAATAGACCTATCTAGTATGATTCTGATTCCATCCACAACTGCGTCCTTAAACATTATATAAATTAGACTCATACCCTGGCTCTAGACATTTGTTTGTAAACATAAAGCCCACCAAACAGTCCAACTGTCATGACCAAGAGAGCTACATAATATTCAAAGACAAACCATGTAAATTAGGGGAAAGCCAACATGAACAAGTTGGAAGTACAATTTACTTTCACCACCATTTTTTATTCATAGCTTCTTCCATACCTGTAATCAGTAAGCAGAGTGTGGTAGCATTTGAGACCCGAGCATTACTCCTTTTGAGAATGTAATGATACCGTTCATTGAAGCCAGGCTCTAGCTGTCCAGCTTTTACAGCGGCAGCGACAGCTCCTGTCTCTGGATCTACATTTCCCTGTTTTCAAAGCGTTCACATATATCAAAATCGATAAACTGATAATCAATAATTTAACAATTCTCTCATTTATTCATACATATTTTGAATCATAGCCCTTTAAGATTTTAGTATATCATAAACTTTGCTAGAGTTAATTTTTAGAATGGACCAATTGTAATGTATGTATATGAATAAAAGTAAATGTACTTTACCTCTGCATTTACGGGCAAGACCAACGGCGTCTTATCCGCAGGCTTTTTTTCACTAGTTAATGGCTTTGTTATTACTGTCATGCTTAAGCCAGTCGCCTTCCCCACAGATCTAAACCAATTTAATCCGGCACTTTTTATCAACTTTTTACGTCTTATAAATATCATAAAAATCTTAAACATTAAGGCTTTTAGGAACAAGAAACGCTTAACGAATCTATCTAGTCTCCGGACTATTCTTAATAGGAACTCCAATATAACACAAAAAATCTCAAATCACATTTTTAAAATTGAATTGCGTAGGTGGGCGTCCTAGTAAAGTATTACATTTTCCTGCATGTCTAACCAATGTACGATTTGGTTTCAGATAACAATTTGCCTATGCATGTATTTCGTAAGTTGAGCCAGGCTAGTCTCCTTGCTAATATTCGTTGTGATCTAATCACTAATCTCTTTGGGAGGATCACGTTCATAAAGCTTTTATTATTTGGCTGAGTGAATTTCGATTTCTTGGAGTTTAAACAGCTTTCGTAATCAGCAATTGTGCTCAATATATAGTCTGCTAGCCAAGCTAGTGCGATTGGGCTCAATTCAATCTCTTTTGCTTTACATAACAATTCAAGGTTAAATCTCGTATTTCCAGTGTGATTACGAGATTAAATAGGTATGCCTGGATATATAGACACTGGATTCTGATACCAACTTAAAACAACCATGATGAAACTACTCAAAGAAAGAACCGCATGCTATGTATTCCAAAACAAATTATTTGTGTAAGCTTGTAGCAAGAAGAGCTCTTGTATGTTTTTGTTTAAAGTTTTGCAATTACAGTGATGGCTCACTATATGGACCAGAGGGGCACACAAAAGAATATATACGTATCATCAGATTACAGCAGTAATATCCAGGTATACATAAAGTTGCGCATAAGAGTAAATTTCTTCTTTCTCTCTACAACTCTTTTACATGGTATTCCCGAAGAAGTAATACACATTACAACCCCATTCCTCATGCTTATATCTACAATCCACTTACGGACGGACTTCAACATTATATGCATAAAAATATATACGTATCATGCATACTATAGAAAATATCTCTTCGTCCTTTTCCTCTTCTGTCGTATCGTATACATTCCATGGAGTCTGCGTAGGATAAAAGTTCTCATATGTACTTATACTCCATAACATTGGAACATTGGAAGAGCAATGCAATAGCAACACAAAAAGTGTTTACTTGACTGCTTTAAAATGATATTGAAAAAGAGGTTCTCGTTTACAAACATCAATGCAATGCCCAAAATGCATGTATTTTATATGTATGAAAATAAAACAGGGTAAGAGTCATGTTTGAATACGGAACACTGCACCAATGCATTTAAGCCTGTGATCTTTGTGATTGTGAACCTGAAAGAGCTTTTCTCTTATTAGTTACATACGTACGTACAACAATGAACTTGGACAGCGTTGTTTATTATGCAATTAGATGAGCTTTTTAAAATCATCAGAATCAGAATAAAAATATATCGCAATTTGATAGGGTCTTCTTATAATCGCTGTATGCGTGAAAGAAAGTTAGATTAAACTATGTTTTACCTAAAATACGGGATCAGATTATTACGATATTCAATAAAAATTTCAAAAACATTCAGTATCATTTAGATCGTGAGAACAAGAAAACTAAAATCGTCAATGATAATCTAGGAAAGTCGCATGGTACCCCAATGTGTTAACATGATTTTCGTGTAGCAATACGAAGAGGTACAACTTTTATAGAAGGAAAAGGAGAAAATACAAATCTATCGTAACTATTCGTAGAAAGTTCCAATTTCAATATAGGAGAGAAATAAATATTTCACCTAACCTATTTTAACCATCGGTACTCAATCGATATCTCTAAATGATTAAATGATGCGTAAATACTAAATACAGACAAGGTATTCAGATTCAGAATGTACCACAGGAATTTATTTCAGAGGTACCAAGTATCAGTTACATTTTTCAGTAATTAAATCAAAATCAATAGTCTGATTCGGGTCGTTTAGCAATCCACGCCTTGATCTGAGGAATTTCCAAGACTTGTTCCTGATGCTTTTTTATCGTTGGGTACTTAGCAAGCACACTCTGATCCACTAATGCCTCAAAAAGCTGGGTGTAGTGGGCCAAGAGAATGTCCACCCAGGTAAAGCTTTTCCCAACCAAGAACTTTCCTCCATTCCTTTTCAGATCTTCCTCAATCACAGCAAAATACCTGGGACAGGTAACCTCCACCAGGTTCTTTACAATTTTAGCCTTATTCTTCTCATCCTTTTCTTGATCAGCTTCAAACATCTTCTCCACTTCTTTAAGGATGTCCTTCAAACAGTCAGCGTACTCATTGCACTTTGCCAACTCAAGGTCTGAGGAGCCAGCTAAGTTATGCTTTTTGGCAAGATATGCAACAATTGTGAAGGACTGGCTCAATTTCAGTCCAGTTTCGTTGTCCTCAAAGTATGGCAGTTTTCCGTACGGATATTCTACAAACAAAAACCGATAATACATACATAAATTACAAAGTAAGTCAGTCAACAAGTTAATTCAACAACCAGGAATACAAATAACACTCGTAAAACTTAGGCCCGTATTAATAATGGCGGATTTGGGTGATCTGATCCTGATCCGCGGATTTCGTCCCATATATTTTAAATCGTGGTCAATGGCAACTGATTCGGGGATCAGGATAATCCTCCATTATTATTCGTAAAACTTACTGTCCTTGTTGACGCCACGCTCTGCCCAAGCATCCCAGTCAAGCCTCACATCCTCAAAATCCTCCTCCAAGTAGCTAAGCAAGTACCGAGTGGGCTCAGTAATCCACCGGAAGTTAAAGTAGGTTAGCTTGTACTTTGGCGTTGAAGACATTTTCCTTCGATGACAAATCAACTCCTTCTCTTTGATCCAAATTGGTAGGCGCGGTGACACTAACGAGTTTCCACTTATGACGCTGACGTAATTACTTATCGGCAACAACAATGATAACGTATGGATCCACAGAATTTTTACAGAAAATGTATTGCAAAACAGAATCGCAAATATAAATATTCTACAATCAAAACCAACTACCATTTCGTGGCCGTTGCCGTTGCAGTGGCTCAGGAGATATATGATCTTGGTTCGAAACCATTCATTCAATCAAAAGGTGTCCTAACGGATCCGATTTCTTAAAGGACATGTTTTAACCATTAAAATATAAACCGGCTTTGATAGTTGTTTTTAAATTGTTAAATATACCTTACAATCCTGCTTCAAAAATTACCCTTTCTGTAAAAATTCCTTGGTGGAGAACTGCTCAGACTCAACTGACAAACACTGGAACACAGCTGATCACTGTCGAATATTAACTCAATTAACTGTGTCCGATTCTGTTTCCAAACTCAAATAGGTACTCGCTCGAGGTGTGTGGATGTCACGATGTCAGGTAGCACGACACGACATAAGTCCAAATAGTCCAAATCCAGCAAAGTTTTCTTCAGAACTTCCAGACTTTCATTTGCCTAATGAAAGCACAATAGAACTATTATCATAGAGTATATGGGGTGCTCTGAGACACCAGTAAGTAACCGCGCGAGTTGGGCATTTGTGTTTTGGACATAAGTTTTAGACCAAAACCAAAGTAAAAGTACTTCTGTCTGTTCTGTTTGTCTTTGTGAAAATAAATGTATCCCAGGCCAGGTGGATGCGGTTCATTTCATTTAATTTTAAATAAGTTTTTAATTAAAGGTTTTGCTATGCTCATGCTAAGACTGGCAGAGTTAAAATAAGTAGTATTTTTTGTGGTGTGAAAGT
>JAHZNG010001340.1:0-38713 GCA_027744375.1 Orchesellides sinensis | reverse complement strand
CATACCACCACAAGTTGCATCACTGTTTGGTATTATCTAACGGCACTAGCTGTATGTCTGCAATAGTTACCTATGCAAAATATAAGAGCAATGTTGGATCTAGCTGGAAGCCTTATCCCATCTGTAGTTTTGTAAAAGCAACAAAATGAGGAGAATTTTAATATGTGTCTCGCTGACCAAAGCAAAATTTTATTGTTAGTCTACATTTAATCTTTGCGCTATACACAACCATATTTTAGCTAGGAAAGTAAACTAATTAATGTTTTTAAAGATATGTTTCTACATTTATGAGCCTTTCTTAACGTTTAAATGATTTATTACCACAATGTTTAAATATATGTTTGTTTTGAAAAACTTGAAATAAAATTTACAAAATTGTTAACTAACTTCTGTAAAAATTTAATTGTCATTTGCTGGTATTAGAATTCTCCACATTGTTTCTGATATGCATATATAACTTCTTATATGCAGAAGATAATTAAGTTGATGTTAGATATAAAAAACAAACCACCTTTCCTAACAACTGTTGATTTCGGGTTAAAATTTGCAAACCAACAAGTGAACCTAAAAGCTCTCCGAAATCCATAATATATTGTCCATTCTAAGTATTACCTGGTCCATTTCATTATGTAAATAAGACTAGTTGCCCTATAACGTTCCGAATAATTATACTCACAACTAACTTAACTGTAGTTGTAGTCGCAAATTTCTCAATTCTAAAAACGCAAATAGAAGATTGCACACTCAGCAAAGATTTGTATCATAAATGTTCGCATGCATATTTTTCTTAAAATACATAACTACCTTTGACGCTGGTTGGGTTATTCGTTCATGAACAGATCATACTAGTGGTACCATTTGGCAGTTAACCAAAATCAAATCATCAGGCGGTTATTTCATTGGTACTCTTTACGAATAGCTGTATTAAGGGTGGTGTAATCTACCAACAAACATTTTAAAAATAGCGTATGGATTTGTTTGCCAAAATAAACGCTTTCATTCTTAGTTTCTAATAATCAAGGACAAATTACTCTCATGTTTAAAAAAAAGTCGAATTCTTTCTCTGCTTATTTCTTTCATCCATTGAGATAAATTACTTGTGATAAAAGCTTATACATTTGTCACAACGAGCTGTCAGTGGTGTTTATTTTGACAAAAATTTTATTGCATTTGACAACCTGTCATGTGCGAAGTTGTTTTGTATGTGAAAAGATAGCTACTAACATTCATTACTATGTAAGTATATAAATTGTAAACGAGCCCGTATACTGTGTTAAATTTATCCCAACTCACTTGTCATTTCTTGCTCCTTTACTTTGTTTAGTATTGTATCTCCACTTTTATGTGTGTAGAGTATGAAATAGCCCGAAGTAGGCTAGCGCACGGGCTAGTCTAAGAGTATTCAACTTATTGCCCGAACGGAATCGCTTCATTGTTTGCAAAGAGTTTCTGATTTTCTTCATGACTGGATTTTATCGCTCTCAGTTAGCAAGTAAAGGAGTGGACTTATTGTTTTTCCAATTCTATCATCACTTTGCTTTTCTATCTTGTTTTTTTATTCTTCCATAAGAAACCGCTTGCGCTTTTGCTGTAGAAGAAACTGAGAGGAGAAAGGGATCCCAGCACTAACACTTCATTTGTGATACCATGATTCAGTTACCTTTGTAGTTCCTATCAGGGAAATGGAATGCTTCAGTCTCTGATCTGTAATGCTAGATTCACAAGCCTTCTTTCATTTTTTAGAAGGCTATTTTAACTGTAGCACAAATTTTTAAGGGTGACACGTGTGCTAGCTATCCACGTATACTAGTGGAAGGCTATATACTATAATTAATTACCTTATTATGCATTAATTCGTCATACTATGTTGTACCATGATGGATTTATTCTTTCAATAATAAACATTTGATTGATGAATAAATTTGAAAATTTGACTAATATGTTGATATGTTAAAAATACATATATAATACTGCACAAAACGTACTCTACACTACGTATTATTCAAAATATGCTATTTAGAACAAATTAATCGAAAGGAAATCTGCTGGGGTATAGGAGTTTGTATTAAGGTTTTGAGGAAAGAACGTGCGTTTTTGCATGATCCTAAAAAAGACATCTTAGCCTTTGTGGTCATGTCTTACAATCTAAGCAATATCAATAATACGTAAATTGTCTTCTCTTAATCTCTTCAAGCGGTCGGTTAAACACATCTATAAATACGTTCAACCTTATATGGTAATTGAGCTTAAGACTAGCTTCACCACAAGGATATATATTGAGAATAAGATAGTATACATGTATACCTTCTTATTCTTAAACTGCTGCCGACATTTGTCGTAGAAATGCAAGAAAACAAATAAATCTACAAATAGGGTCTTCCAGAGAAAGTAGGCTTAACAACTAAGGCTGACCAGTGAAGTAAAAACGAAAATGATTCTCTGTATTTGTGCGTCAGTAGAAACAAACGACACGTGAGTTTATAGGATCATGTCGTTGTCGTTAATACGCAGACAACATTTAGATGTGAATCATTGAATTGCCAACTTTTTCCTTCCCAACTTCTTATGTAGTTGTATAGAATCCTTTCTCGTCAAATAAGGAAGGAAATATGGAAGTTGGAAGAATGCATTGTGTTTTTTCAAAAGCACTTGCGTAATCTACACAACAAACTTCTTGGGCTTTTCTACAGTAGAGAAAGGGAAAATAGACATTTGATTCATCAGAATGAGGGATAAAAAGCGACGAAAGAGAACCGGTTCTCTCACGACATATTCTACACAAATTCCGCTTTCTTTCACGATGCACAAACAAAAGCATATCTTTATTTGTATTTTTGAAAGTTCAGAACAATTTGTACCAAAGCTGGAAGCAAGAGAATGGTACATTACATGAAGTGTATTAAAGTACAAAAACCAAGAGAAGAGATGAGAAGTCTAAGAGTTTTTCTCCGAGTTTCCCATAGCTACAATTCAACATCAAAAGGGAATTTAGCAGCTTTGCCAAGAGACGCTAGAAGTCATTTGTAGAATACAAGCCCAACTGGGTTGCCCATGTTATGTGCCTGAAATCTAAAAAGTCTTCTGCTCTTATTACAATGTCTGTATAAACAAAAACCAGGAGGTACTCATTCCGCTAATAATAATAATCATTGTATTAGCAAGGGACAAGAGGTCCTCCGCTTGTAGGAAAATATGCATTGGTCATGCAAAAACAAATAAAGGGAAAGTGCATCGGTACAGTAGCAATACAGAGGAGCAGGGAAAGAATTAAAATAATTTGATATTATTATAACATGAGGGTAACATCAATGCTGCACAACAGTTGTGTACTACCGCTCAGTATAATATTCGCATTTAAAATGAAGACATTATAATGAAGACATGATGGCAACGGTGACTGAAAGAATTTGCTACGTAGAATATTATACGAAAATACGTTTTACATAAAGTGCATTATTATGACGCTTCTTGTATCCCCTGTTTTCCCATTCATTTCAAATTCACGACAATGAGATCAACTTTAAGCATAACGAAATTGCAGTGCATAGGGGAAAGTTTGGGGACCCCACTCAATTAATAACTATAGCTTGTTGTTGATTGTACATGATCTCACTCTTGACACATCACCAGCATCTTGCTCCCTGAATCTGCATGCCTTTACATCCAAACAATGGTGGAATGTGAAACGGAGAGGGAAGAAAGTAAGCGCGTTTATACAGACGGTTTTGTGCATATGTAGCTACAATACTCATGAGGATTCACAAGTTGATGTTAGTATTTCATTCAGTTTTACTTCTTTTATTTGTTCCACCACAACACACTGTACAATTTCATGACTTAAATTTGCCATTCCGTGAGAGCTCAAACCACTATTTTCATGAAACTAGTAGAATAAACCCCATAAACTTTTTTTTGAAACAACGGGCAAAAGAGTAAAGGCGGGATAGTGAAAGGGCTCAAGTTTTTGTTGTAACATTACCGTTATAGTTGCAACTTGTTCGGTGCATTATGAGCAGAGTTGAAGACAAGGTCTTTGTAAAGGTGATATGATGTATTTAGGTGAAAACAGAAAAGGGATACGAGTTGGAAGGTCGAAGAAAATTATACACATTTAAAAATTTTAAGCTGGTTTTTAAAAGTTGTAAATCTAAATAGTTTTTGCAAGGTTTGATTTTAAACTTTTAAATTTAAATTGAATCTAAACTGTTAGAATGACTTTGGGTCGAAGGATTGAATTGAATTTTATATTTTTTAATTTACTAGTTCCTGTCTTACTTTCTCCAACTTTCTCTTTTTCATCCACGTCAATATTGCACCGTACATTATAAACCGTGCCAAATTTTGTCTGCATTGCTTAGTATCATGTTAGTGCTAGCTTATCACGTTGTTGCTCTTGTACAGTTGAAAAGAACCTCAAAATTTTACTTTTTCAGTCACTGTATGTTTTACATGAATATTATAAAAACAGATTATATTTATGTATGTATCGCATAGAGAGTTTTATATGGGAGCACATAATCCGCAGTAGTCGAGTGATTTCAGAAATAAGGCTTTTCATGCTCTTCCAGGCATGAAATAATGCATTATGATGATGACGACAAAAAGATAATATTGTTTCTGTTTTTATATGTAAAAAGTAATGTAACAATGTAATGGGGAGCAAACAAAAGTTACACGTGTAAGCTGATCTTCAAAGGGAAAGGAGAAAGTTTTGTCTTTAAAAAATCTTGTAGTTGCGCCAAATATACACATATATGTACAGAACTTGCTCAGGGCTCTTACAACCCCGATATTCTTATACTCCACAGTGTTCACAGCAACATAAGGCGTACTTTAGAAAACTTTAAGATGTAATGTAATCGTCCGAGTGTGTATTATATTTGTTCCTCTGTTCATTCGTTGGATGTTTGTCGTGTTGCATAGACCACTACGAAACTATCACTACTACGAATATTGATATTCTTGTTTCATTCATTCCCAACATTTTACATACTTACTCGCTTCAGCTAAATAATCGAAGATTCTGTCATGTTATCCTGTTTTCTGACCTTTGCTCTAAATTATGTTGAGCAGCGAACTTTACAAAACTCGATGGAAGTAATGGATAAAACATGAATTTCTCACTGCATCTAAAAATTTTGAGTTGATGCATGCATTATGTTAAGAAAAAACATTTACATAAGACGTTATTGTGTATTTTATGAATCTTAATCTATTTCAATTTTCAGTAGCCTTCAACCCGACAACGCAAAAAAATTTCCGTACCTAATACATTTTAAACCTCCATACGAATGATAGATACATACCTACATTGGCAAAATAATCACTAATGGCAAAGTGAAATCATACATATAAGATATAAGCACCTATGCATTTTTTTTTGCTAAATTGGGTTTTTATCAGTTTCAAAAATATGGGTCTACCCATCAACTCTGGGAACAACTTAAAAATTCATTCCGCTTACCGTTTCCGACCCAGACACACATTTTTCAAAAGAAAATTAAGTACATTGTACAACAGACATTCATTCAGCCACGTTGTTTGTTAGACGGTTTTGTTATTTAGAGTTTCTTGTGTGTGCACGGTTATTTTTATTATATTTTTGTGTGTGTGTCTATTCTTTTCACGGTGAATACGAAAGAGAACTTGTTGTTGCAAGATAATTTACGGCTGGTTGGAAAGTGTCACAAAGAATTATGTGACTCATCGTCGAATATCTTGGTGCTTGTATTATATACACACTACACACCATGGTATTTTTGGTGTTTTACAGAGTACAATCAACTACAATGGGGAAAGCGGGTAGATGGCAGTCAGTGGTTAAGATAAGATGAAGTATTCATGTATAAAATTCACGGTAGCTACTTTTCACATATATTAGTAGTATACTTCACGTATCCCACTTTCACCAAATGAATAGATGAAACTTGATGCGTGAAAATATGACGCTGGAAATCCTTTTAAGAGGAAATGCCACAAAGTATTACGTGAGATGTCTTTTTCTACAGCCTAGCATGATTTAATGCACTTCAGATCCTAAGAAACTGTAAGAAACTGCATTTCTTTGCGTATACTTGCTTGCTGGATTAGTTTATCCTTGCTTTTTATTCTTTGACAAACGAGAATACCTTATTTTATCTACATCTACATACAAACACAATAATACCAGCGATGAAGTGTATCTTATTTAGTTACTAACGAACTCTGAAAGGATTTCCACGAACCTAGGTGGTTACTTTCCATTTATAAAGTTGGCTTTTCTACGCAAACTTTTAGCTAGTATAAATAACACTACGCAATTAGATGCGAGATCGTATTTCTTTTCAAGTTGCTGAACAGTCGCGTCAACAGAATGGACTAATTTAACACCACATTTCATGACATTTAAAAAAATCCTACTTTCAACCGCAGTCTATGTTATTATGTAGATTTAGTTAGTGAAATTGGCAACATGCGTTGTGCATTTAGAAAATGTTAATATTATCGATTTATGTTGTACGTACTTACATAAACCTTTTACTGAAAGTAAGCAATTCAAATTGAATTCCGTACTATGAGTATGAGAATCAGATGATGTAAAAAAGATTATATAATGAATTGTACAGGTAAAGTATCAACTAAAGAAATCAATAAACTTATTAGGCGATATACAACTAATTATTTAAACTTACATAATATTCGTTAAGTCTGCTGTTAAACTATTAAAAATTAAATTGATTGCTAATACGAACAACTCTCAAGAGTAAAGTTTACGCGAGATCCAATTCAAATATTTTTTGGCTTAGCCAGTTTATTTGTTAACATCTTTATGCCATGAACCACGTGTATTCATTCTTTTTCTTATTGCAGGAAGTGAATCAAAGGTATACAATTCCATGTGGAAACACGTTCAACGTATAAAAGAAGAAATTATTTAACTTCTCGAATAGAATTCGGGGAGGAAGCAGCACAATTTAAGTGAGTTATTGTGTGTACATTCTATAACTGTGTGTGTAACGACTTATTTCCGTAACAAAGTTGTTTCATCCTTTAAACGTCGTACATCCGACGAATTTATCGAGTGCAACGTCAGTGAAACAGTCAGAGTTCTATGCATATTATTTCTCTGTTACTAGCAAACTTCTTAGTTTTCATTTCAGCCTTCGAAAAAGAAAAATGGTTTTTTGAATCCATATGCTAATCCTCTGAGAGATGGATGCATACATTTTACAGGAACACTAAACAACCAGAAAAGTGATATCCAATAGCTTACATACATTTTGCGTAACTAAGATGGAAAAAGTAAGACTTAGACAAGAAAGACAGGATTTTACGGAAAGTGGGTCATGCACTTCTTAAAAGTAACTTAAGTAAAGCATTCCAATTCTTTAGCTTGTTCGTTTCATTAGCTTGCTTTGGGAAACTTGGTTCATTCATCTTGTTGACACAAAACGGAAATCCAGTAGTAGTGTGTTCCAAGCACGCATGCATATATTGATACATTGGTTTATCATTTTATTTTTTGTTGTTGTGCTACAGAAATACGTATGAAAAGGTGAACTACACTTTAGTCTAAACCTGAAAAACTAGCTCCCCGATTTTATAGCAGTCATCAAGACGATTCCCGTCTCTTTAGAAAAAATCCCTGAATACTATGCGTTCTGGAGTAGGTTCTACGTGCTATACGCTCATTCAAGATTAACGCAATATAATCTTTGTGAGTCTTCACAGAAGAAAGGCGCCTTTTTTATTAGATTTTCATAAGAAGGTTTTTTACCAAACTGGTTAAAATTATTCTATTCAAACATCTTGTGCCTCAGTCTTCCGCTTTACTGCGTCTAAAGAATTATTTTCATCTTGAACGAGTAATTTTATAAATTTTTCATGAATCTCTAATCACACGGCTATACTAATGCTTCATTAAATAAATGCCTCAAATTAGCATTTACAGTCAGAGGCGGATAGAAAGGCGCCTGTAAAAGAGTCTGCTTTAATGATATGTACTCAGCTTGTAAAAGAGAGCGTTAGCGAAATCTCATGAAGACATTCAAAGAAAATGTGACACTACTGATTTAAAATTAAGCGCTTTGGCAAATGCACAAAGCAAATAGAAGAATTTCAGGGTGAGCACGATAAAAGACATTTGTAGTGCCGGTTGAATTTTCATAATGTTTTTAACTTTACAAAAAAATGGTTTATCGCGCAGCCCTCAGGGTTTTCTTACACTATAGCATTCCAACATGCAAGCAATATCATCCCACAAAAAAACTAGAATGCTGCAAATAATATGTGCGAAATAGCCATAGATACCTTACACCAAAAGGAAATTAAAGGTTTGCGCGTATGTATGCATATGCGTATTAGGAAAACATCATTTCCACAGCTTAGCATCACATTTTCCTCCTGTAGCCGACAACTTAAGCATCTGCCTCTTTGATGTACATATATTCATAAATAACTCCTTTCTCTACTTTCCCTTATTACTATTACACACTCATGCATACTTAGAGGCGGGCAAAAGACAATGGAACGGAGAGAAAAGAAAGAAATGAGTAGCGACAGTGAAGAGAACCAAGAGAAAATGGAATGATCTTCGAATTGAGAATCAAGAATTAAACTGATGCTTGGAATTTCAGGAGGTACACACGCCACTTTCCTCATTTTCCCCACCAAACTATGCATGTATGCACTCAAAGTAAGCTCTTTACTTTCTCCAACTGGTCGTGCCGCGTAGTTGCATTTGTTCACTCACTTTACGAGAACTGAGGCTCATTTCAGCTGACGATCATCATCATCATGATAATGATAATAACAGTGATGATGTCTTCTGAAATGGAGCTATGATGATGATGACAAGGAGGAAGATAATGCTGGAGGAGGTAACGCTCAATGTAATAATAGTACTCTTTTTAGTGCTAACCACCATAATATGTGAAGGAATTTGAAGAGCATTTTAATACATTTTCGGCTAAGTACCTCAAAAGTCTATTTATTTGCATGGGAGGCTGAGAATACATGTTATATGTAGTCATATTCCTTTTTATTATGCATAACTGGTACATTTATACTCTTTCACATTCCTCACAATTTTCAGGGATCACGTATTCAACATTTATCAATCTAACAGTGGCCAGTTTTAGGAATTGCTTCAAGTCCACTAAATAAAATGAAGATAGTCTCTTCATACGGATTGCCTTACAACTTTCAAATTCTAAAGAGCATTTACTTGGCCTTGTGAAATTATTCATGGTAGTTCGTGTGAAAGCAAGCTCAGCTGCGTGTAAGGGTTAGGCTTTATACTGATGGAATGTACGTATGTACTATGTACATTTCATTTAAGTCTCTAATTATTTGCAACTAATTTCTCAATATTCCAGGAAATGCTTTGTTTTGTAATGAAACAAGACGCTCGGGATTTTGTTACAAATTTAATAAAATTAGTCTATCTTGATTGGATATTTTTAAAGGGTGGCTCTCGATGGTCAAAGCAAAATTTAATTGAATTAGTTTTAATTTCCCCAAGCATGAAATCAAATCTGGATCATACCGGATTTGATTTTCAATTTGTCTGCTCTACAATATAGCTTTTTATACTTGAAACAGGTATTTCACAAGTCTGTCTGGGTACTATTTGAGAGCTTTGCCTGTTTAGTATTTTAATAAATTCTCATATCTAAGGAAATACTTCACAAGGTTATATGTATATAAATATTCCAACAGTACATTTTGTAGCTTTCAGCAAAGCAACATACATACATACATAAGTGTTTGTGGGACTTTCTATTAAAAAGTATGCTACATTAAAATATTGTACTTAATACCCAAAACGTACTTATGTAACTACTACGTTTTTATATAGAGCTTAAACACTTTTTCGTTGCCATAGACTGTCAAAATCATCCTTATGGTATTTAAGCGAATTATAATCTATTCATTTGAAGGTACAACATAATATGGCATGTAGCTTCACAAATAGATTTTATTTTACGTGTACATATTGTTGTGTAACATATTCTTGAAGTCATTCCAACAAAAATATTGAATGATTGAATCAGTGAAAGCAAACAATCAAAATCATAACTTTTATCGTTGGTATGCATACCAAACTTTATAGTAAATCTTATTTATGTCGTATTTATCTTAAATCTGGGCTAGTAAGTTCGTGTAACGTGTAAGAAAGAAAGACTGAAAAATACATATTTATATTTGTAATAATCTGTTCATATTG
Organism: Orchesellides sinensis; assembly: GCA_027744375.1. NCBI lineage: Eukaryota > Metazoa > Arthropoda > Collembola > Entomobryomorpha > Orchesellidae > Orchesellides > Orchesellides sinensis. The sequence continues at coordinate 28,506 of JAHZNG010001340.1, read as the reverse complement.
AAAAAAACCTTGCTCTGATTTGGTTCTTTTTACACTTTCGAGTTGGCGTAAGTTTCATTAATTCCCATTTTTCAGCTATTGAGCTTTTATTTTCTAGTTAACCTATGTAAGTAAGTTGCATCACGGGAAGTAATGTAACTTAGTATATTGTTTTTTCAGTATTCAATTAAATGACATAAAACAATATATATAAAGTAAAATAACACAATAGACATACTTAGATAAATAATACGACGAAGGTAACCGCCTGAAAAATGCTTAAGAGAATTCAAAATGATACTGCCTCTTGTATGCATGTATAAAATGTACCTACCTACTAAACATATGTTACTTGCGGAAGGGTCACCTAACAAAGCAACAAATATAAATTATGTGTGCGCCTTATGTGAAAAAACCAGGTGACATTCTTTCACTAGAGGGAGCTAGACCAACTTTGTATCCCATTTCTACTATGTAATCTGTAGATTATCCAGTTTCCATTCATGCTCAGACGAGATGAGCAACGTACGACGTCATGTCTACGCTCCATGTTGACTACGTGAAGAGAAAGTATTGTAATAATGTATAGAGATGAGTACGTGTAAAATGTATGTATAACTTGTGGTGGGACAACTAAACATCTCTCATTCCTTTCGTTTGCTCTTGCCTCTCTCACTCTTCTCACTATTTCCTTTTCATTATTCCTTCCTGGTGCTGTCTTGAACTGAATAGGAAAGTAGGGAAAGATGGGAACTTCTTCTTTTTGACATGACGCTTCTTCATGTGACTCAATTAGATATTAGAAAGAGGAAAACCTACACGTAGCCAGAGAGAAGCGAGAGAGAATTAGAAAGACGACGAGAAGTAAAGAGTGGTAACGTTGGTGGTGGCAACTCATTAGCATGCGGCTTGAGTTGGCTGACAAGAGGAAACGAGAAGATGAGTAATGTCACCACTATTACATATTTATGTGACTCTCGCCGTTCCCGTACACACATATGTATACACACACACACACTTACTTATTACAAGTTCAAAAAGTATATTCACCACAATACTTAGAGACGTCAGAAAAAATAAGGATGAAGAGAAAGGATATGGTCAAAAATGATGGCTGCTACGCATCATCGTGTTCAATGTGTAAAAGCTTTGCTTTTTCTTCCGCATGCTGCCTCTGAATTTATTGTAGCTAAAGTAAAATATAAGCAGATTCTGTCACATATTAAAACATAATGAAACATTTTTCATCCAGGTCAAGTCAGAATGGGAAAGTTCAGATTTTAAATTTGATTTAATGGAAGAAGCAAATAATCCAAAGTAATTTGGCGGATTTGAACGAGAATATTTTTGCATTATTTCATTTTTGTTTACAAATGTCACGTCAGATAAACTCGAGACAAATATTGGTGTTTGTATCTCTGGCTTCTTTTGGGAATGCTGAACTTGTTTCGGATAAATCACGATGACTAAAGATGGTAAAACTTTCTGTAAAAAGTTGTTTGCTGTTTAGCCTAACCCATTTAGTATCGGAATAAACGCTGAACTTTAAAAGCGCATTAGAGACTATCACCGAAAGAACTAAAATTATATGCTACATACAACTTAATGCTGATTGATTAGTCAAAATGTGAGCGAAGGACAGGAGACTAACAAGTAAGTTCTTTGTAAGTACATACTTTGTTCTCACAAAATGTTTCCTTACAACCTTCCAACAATAAATTGTACGTTAGCAGTATCTAAATCACCAAATTGCACATGTGAAAGTCACCTAAGGAACATAAGTAGCCTGGTGATCTTGTTTTTTTTTCATGCAGGTAATTTGGTTGCAAGTCATGTTCAAAGACGACGAAATGTTTTTCAAGTGCGTATGTACACAACATACAAGTAGAAGGGCAAATATTTTTCTCCAACGAAAGTATCCTGGTGAGCGAGGAAATAAGATTTGGGGAATACAATAACATCGACATTGGAGTACTTCTATACTTTTCAACCACGGACCACATATAAAGTAATTGAATACGGGTTAGTAAACCAGTAGTAAAAGAAAATGGCAAGGGACATGCTTACTGTCCTTCTTATACAACGATTTCATGGACGACGCTTTTTGCATTTTAAAGTAAATTGTGAGTTTGAATATTGTCGTTTATCTGGCAGATGCAAAATTGCCTTGTGAGTACTAAATGGGCCATATAAATATTACAAGGAGAGTATTTTAAAGATTAATACACGGAAGACAACGTGTAAGTTGAATTTTTACTAGTTTTTGGACGCATTGTTGTAAAACAGGTACATGACCAATAGCTGGTTTCATAATAAATTTTGGTTTTACTCATATTTAGCAATAATTTAGTAATTATAGAAAACTTTTAGTTTGTAATAGCAAGTTCCTTTTATGACGGACTGTTAGGTACCACACGCCTTAAGTAATCTGCTTCCAGTAGAACTGGCAGACCTTTTGGAATGAAACTTTCTTCATTAATTTGGTGGACATTAATATATTAATCTCAAGTACAGTGTGGTATATCTGATAGTAGGTAAATATCTAGGCATAAAATTTTATCGCATAGGAAATTTAAATCTGTATGTCCTACTTATAATAATGGTATAAATCCAGTACCACTGTTGGAAACGACTGAATACTTTAATCAATAGGATAAAAATATCGACTCGGGCATCGCAGGATATCCTTGATGGAGAGTATCTTTGGGGAAAGCCGACGGGTAAAACCACTGATTGACTGACTGAATAAATGAGGACAACAATAAAAATAAGAAGGAACTATCGAGAAACTTCCTGCGTGTGTTAAGCTCATCTACTCGAGGAACACACTTAAGAGCAGACGTGTAAATTTTTTACGCTCTCCATGATATCGCTTTAGCACACTTCTGTCCTTTATTTTACTGACTAGTTATTACTAAAGCCTGTGTGTGAACACGTAAAACTTTACTGCAGCCTTTTGTTTAAAAGTATAAGGACGGACCGTGAAGTTGGGTTGAGGAGGTACTTGAATGCAACCGAGTTGTCAGTTCTCGCTTACCACATTTCTTAGGTAGGTAGGTAGGTGTACAGTGGTGGCATATGTGTAAGTCGTAGTGTTTCTAGATGTGCTGATTTGAAATTTCAGCGAAAATGACAATGAGTGGAGAAGAAAAACTGCCTGTCTTCCTTTTGAGTTTTTTTTCGTGTGTACATATCATCATAAGAATGTATGTGTTTTACTTGTACTAAACATTCCCTTTTCTTTTCAGAGGTCAGTCTTATTGTTTGCAAAGAGCTGAAATATAAGCGATCACTCCTTGAAGCTATGTATGCCTCCATGAAAGACCCTTTTCTTTAGTTTTCTCCGTGACTGGAAGACACTTCTTTTCATATTTCCCTATATATTTGTTTAACCTAAAAAAGGATGCGGTTTGTAATATGCACGTGTATGTAGGGAAATGAAATTCCTACATGGTTGCCACACAACCAGCAAAGGCATAGATTTTCTTTGGTCATTTGTGCGCATAAACATACACATTATACGAATGCTTGTAAAGGGATATGTGAGGCAGGCGGAAAGTGGAAAATAAAGAAAGGAAATAGAAAAGAGTATAGAAAAGGGTACAACAAAAAACACTATAGATGCTGTGAGAAGGGAAGTACAGAGAAAGAAATGAAAGCACGAGGGATTCAATAAAACAGAACAAGAATGAAATGCAAAATCGTACCAAGCCCTAAGCTCTTTTTGTTCGACTGTGCAACGGTTCATTGCATATCTGTCTGGATTCACATTCCATCTCTTACATGTGACAGAAAGCACAAAAAGGGATGAAATGAGGAAAATAGTAATAGAGAATTACCAAGTGTAACAATAAGTGTCTTGAGAAACTGTAAATGAAATAGCTGCTCATATATTGTTGCAGTGCAGTTGACGACTGGGAGACAAGTTTTTCACCAAATGTGTTTCCATAAATGTGTAGGGAAGAAATTCACAAGTTTTATTTGAAACCCTGTGAACGATTCACTCATTCTTTGATTCATTCATCGTCATCTTCAGACCCCTTTTTTCGTTTTTTTTTGTGATGCTTGGTATATATGGGATTTATTGTATTTCTAGCTCACCCAAACCTTCCTTTGCCGTCTGCTGTACTGTCTATCGCAAGTGTTACAAATAACTTAAATAAAATATCTAACCCTTAGAGAAAGTATTTTTCTTTACGGCAACGTAATCCTTTACATTACATTCCAGCCAACCTAAATGTGGGATGTGTTTATGCAGATAATATGTTTTTTGAACCTGAGTAAAACATGCAAGGTTGCATTTGTCATTATTTTAGCATTGGAATTGGAAAATGTTCTACGAATTCGGTATGAAAATACTTTCCAAAGTACTTGCTGTCCTATTTTAAGATATTTTGTAAAAATAAGCCAGATATTTATCGAGTTTATATATGCATGAAGTTTGTAAAGCATGTTTATGCGATGTATATACCTGAAGAAATTTTGATTGTGGGAAGTCGGCATGTGCTGGCCGACGGCTGAGGTTAACCATGGGATGGTGCACTTTTCTATTTAATTACTTCCCATCCTACAAATACCTAAGAAGATCGGACAAAAAAAATATTCGTAGCCAACACCGCATATACCACCGCTGCTTTACGCCCACAATAACTTACGCAAGTTAAGCGATTACTTAAAGGAAACTTTGTGCACGTGGATGGTACCTAACCACAAATTTACGTTAAGCCGTAAAGCAAAGAAAATTTTAAAAAGTATCATGCTTACCCTCTGTTTGTTATATATACATAAATGCGGAGGTAGGTATTGTGAAAAGTAAGAAACTCATGCTGGAGTTTAGAGCATGGCTTGAATATACCCTTAAGAAACCAAAGCTCCTGATTGTAAGTGGCTAGATTGATCATTCATAATCACGACGAGCCTTGTTTTGTACACAGTACAAGCAAACTTGAAGCAAAAACAGTGTACAATGTAAGGAATGAGGAAAGCGCAGTATAAGACAGGAAGTGACTAAAAGCACAGGAAACCTTAGAGGGTTTCCGTAAAACGAATTCAGTATATTGTGTGCACCATTGCTGCAAATGTTCTTGCTGCCGGGTATCCTTTTGAGCGGTACAGGAAAATGAGTAATGCAGAAAAAAGAACAAGACAAACTAAAAAAAATGGATTCGCAATCTGATATGATGGAGACATACTCACGGTTCCAATTCAATGACTGATCTCTAGTTCATCTCTAGGATAGATAAGTATATTCGTTCTCAGGAGTGAGCTAGACTAATAGCAGCTGTATATATGCAGTGTAAAAGAGACAAACATTTTTTTTTCCTTTCTCAAACGGAAAGCAGCAGAAAAAGATGGCGAAAACGGGACGACTGATTGGATTCGGATTTTGGACAGCAAAGAATAGAGAGAGAAGGAAAGATAGAGCTGTTGAGTGAGGAAGAAACTGGAGGAGAAAGTGGTGATAAGAGATCAAAGTGAGTCTAAAGGAAAAGGAAGAAAATAAGAACAGCAGTAGGTTTCTTGTGTTCTTGAAGTGAAGCAATTCTCTCTAAATATATACAGCAGGCAACCGGCTGCTTCACACAGCTCTGCTCTGCTCATTGTTGTTGAGATGGTTATTTCATCACATATCATACTAACGCATATATACATTTACATACTTACAAGATTCATGAGACGAACTATTTCAGCGTGATATCGTATATCGTAGAATTTAAAAAAGGAAATATCTGTCCCAAAAAAATCTAGAATCCGATTGAAAAATGTATTCCTTGTCTGAATTGGAAAGATGAGCAAAAGATGAGATAGATTGGTACGACGTAGGATACATCTGCAGATCAATAAGTAGATCCAAGAAGTGAAAAGAAAAAGAAAAGACAGGAGAAACACGGAAACTGTATTGCGGCTGGAGGTATCTTCATGGGGTTTTTTGAGTCACATGAATCAAAGCCCTGTTGCAGTTTTTTTCGTAAAGGCTCCTGATTTAAGTCATGGTTTAAAATGTGCTCTTTGCATACGTTAGAAATTATAAAATGCTAAAATGCAATTTATACTATCAAGGTCTTTTGTTTTTGTATTATTTTTTATACTCTCTATAAAATCCAAACACGATATTGTTCGCAACATATAAAGTTTATGTACAACCATTTTAAGCTGTAATTACATCCATACAGTAAAATACAAATTCACAGCAGGCGATATGTGTTCGCTGATGGAACAAAAGAAGTACTTTCCTAAATCAATACTAAAATACAAACTCGCGCATGAATTTGTATGGATATCGATTGCATATCCGTACAACATTAATTGAGAGAACGACGGTTAATTTAAGCTTGACAACGGATTAGTATAAATGTATGCAACCGAGTATCTCGATGATCAACTTGTTAACGAAAAATTTTGCATTTTCATAACATTTTTGATTATATAAACTCATTTTGAGTATAAAAACCAATGTATATGCCTACTTACGGGTAATATAAAACTTTGAAAACACTGGTTTTGCATGGAAAATAGGTCATACACGCACTAAAGTCGGTGATACGGTTCTCCTTGACTCTGCTGATACCATTTGAACAATCTATTCTCTACCACCAATAAAATCCCAGCAATAAATCATTCGAAATAAGTCACCAAATTTAAGGAGAAACTTATCAAAACCCTGAATAATACTTTATATAGAATTGGATAATTTACAAGTTCACGCAGTTTATAAAGGTACCAATGAATTGCCCTATTTATACATGCACAAAGTTTGCTACTCAAAACTCAGTTATCCATACTCTTTATTGTTAAATCATGCTTTAAAATTAGTTATTGAATGTTTGCAAATGTTTTCCTGTATCAAAAAATACGCTTCACTTGGGAATGTAGCTTTACATTTTGGCCAACTTTTTTAACAAAACATTTTTGCAAACTTCCACAACTCCCTTACCGGCGTTCCAATTGTCTTGTTTCACTTTTTCCTCTACCGTATAATATTCCCTTTTGTATCTCGCTCTCTGCTCTGCTTTCCCTGTTTTTATCAAAAGCCTCATTCTCCTGCCAATCTTGGCAAACTTCCCAGGAATTTTTGCTTTCCCATTTTGGCCACTGTGCAAAAAAGACAAGGGAGCGAGGTAGAGCACCACTGTCACCACTATTGCGTCGACTTTTATACTTTTGCACACAGTCAGTCTTACACACTACTGCACGCATTACGATCACCCATAAGTAAACATATTATCGAAAGAGCACATTACATACACATACCACTCTTAAACGTATTTTTAATAATGCTATAACCGCTCTTCTTCTCACAAATTTCCGCGAAACAATGGGAGAGGAAATAATATAAAGTGAAAGTATATGTTTTGATGGTTTGAGTAGGTCGTCCATACATGCTACTTTTTTAGATAATCAAATGTACATATATGCATATACGTTGGAAAACGGTAGTAGGCACTTTCCTTATTACATACATTTATCCACAAGACCAATACTATTTTCTCCCAGAAAAAAATAGGGTTTAGTCGGCTTATACGGGTTTTCTCTGTGTGTCTGTGAGTTAGGTGATTTCAGGAATAAAATAGGGGTCATATTCCGCCTTTATGTATTTGTATCCCATGTATTTTCATGCATACATGCTTTTTAAGATATTTTATGTACGTCATGGCTGTACATTATCGTGATTCCATTGTTTTTTTTGCTTTGTCAAGAGGAGGGTTAGTTAACACATATATTATCATACACATCATCCCATGTTACAATTTTTTTTTCTTTCTTTTTTCCCATGTAAAAACACAAGTGTGATGATAGAGTCAGCAATACAGCAACACTACGCCGATATAATTTTAATTCCTGCTTCTTTTTCAACCAGATTTTTTGGAATCTTCCATAAAATTCTCCGTAGCGGAAGTATGCTCAAGAAAACATTTTGTTGCGTTGCCAGGAATTTCCTGTCCTACAGAAAATAAGCCTTTTGCCCTTTTTAGCTTGCCTCCTTTTCAAATCTCGGCCTTTTCCCTATTGTCATGTTTTTAGCTTGAGGGAGCAAAATACAAGAGAGAGAGAAGTATATGCATCAGGGACTTTTTTGGGAAACATACAAAGATGAAGTGGATGAATAAGCCATGGAATTTATTGCATACCCTCCTTATAATTCAATTTCATCATAATTCAAGAAAAAGGGAAACCAAAACATGTAAAGAGAGGGAATACCACTTTTGGTGCGTCTTTGCCTAAAAACATCAGTAAGGATCATAATCCTCCAAGCCAGAGTATCTCTCTGCAGCCGCAGTTCTCTCTTTTCTTCATCCCATGTCTTGATGCTTCTCATTTATAAGATCTAGAAGATTTTACGACTCTCTCTCATTGCAAAAATCTTTCCTATACTTCATTTGTCCATTCTTGACTCAGCTAAAAAATATTTTTATGGTTTGATTCAGCCAATGAAAATCTGTATGTTGTAAAAAATATATCCCTGCTAGAGCGAATTGAAGATTGACTAGGAGTAGTAGGGAAATTGCTGTTTGATTTACTAGCCTGAATATGTGCTCATAAACTGAGATCCGATGACCGCTTAAAAAACGAAATCCGAAAAGGTCGATGAAAGAAAATTTTTTATGTGTCTTTGTATGTAAAAACGGGCAGACGCACTCGTAATTTATATTTACGCGTCTGATAAAAAGTAAAAGTATTTTGTCCAGGCGTAAAAAAATTTTGAATGAAAAAAGAAAAGTGAGAGTGTTTTCTATCCTAGCAAAATTACAATATTGCAAGGGTGCTTTTTTCGTCAACTTTTTTTTTCATCAATTACTTACCGACAACGTTGAGTGTGTAGTGAAGTATTCTTGGAGGATGGGTTGACATTTGACACTGGTATGAGCCAGCGTCTGATCGTTGTACAGCCGTCAGTCGAAGCTGCCAGTCGTTTGGACTTTCAAAATGGAGGCTTTGACGAGCATCTGAGCTGTACGTGGCTAGGCCGTATGTGAGCAATTTTAGATTATTCTTCTCATCTCTCTTCATCCATGAAATCTGAGTCAAACAAACAGAGAAAAAGTTACACAAAGGAAGATATATGCTGTTTAACGATGGAATATATGTAGATATAATGTTTCCATTTGAAATACTAGAAGAGAAAGCAAAAGGAAAAGCTGTGTTTGTGTATGCGTTACTATTACTACACCAGCAAGGCACACCTTTTACATACATACATGCTTGCGTATTCATAACTTACAATTTTGAGATATTTGATCCCAACTTTGTATGTTTATATGTAAGTAGGTACATAAGTCTACCGTGTTGTCTGTGTTGATAAACCAAGATTGATTGGAGATTGAGTTGAGGTACTCAGCTTTTCGTTTCATCACATGAACCTATAAGGCATTCACGAATTGGTTCACTTCACTCAGACACAGACACGCATCAAAAGGATACATAATGCTTTGCGTTTTATGGAAGAGGACTTAGGTGAAGCAAGGGTAAACATCTAACTATATACAAGGTTGCATGCATGCATACGCATGCAACAAAGAAAACCTAGAACATGGACCAAAGTATTTATTGGTGAAAGCACAAGAAAAATTATAATTTTGTAGGAACGCAACCCATCAAAATATATGTAAAAGCAATGCCTTACAATAAACCAATTATATTTCATGCTAGTATTTGTTAGTATAATATAAAAATTACAGAAAGTGTTTATAGCAAATCATACAATGTTTTTATTAGAGCCTATCCATACTATAATACTGTTTGACAGATAATAAAAACATCAGTAAAGTAGGACTAGACCATTTAGTTTATGGGAATATATGTACATATACGAGAATTCCATCACGCAGAAGCGTATGTACACTCATTAGCTTAACTTGATACACAAATCAGATATATGTTCTCGAATGAAATGGATAAATGTAGTTTGAGTTTTAAAAAAATGTGCGCTGACCATAGCATAAAAAAAGGGAATGCGTGAATCAGCAGTACTTGTGTTCGGCAGTGGTTGGTGTGTTGGCGAACACACACACACACACACACACACATACACATGTACCATAAAAAATTGTTATATATTCTAATGTATATGCATCGCGTAACTGAACAAATGTATCAAATTATGTTGAGGCAGCTTCCCCAAGAATATTAAAACATGGTGTATATTTTTTTTGTTGTTGGTTGGGATTTATGTATGTTCCTCTGCGATGGAACTAACAATACTAGTTGTAGTAGATGTTGCGGTTAGTGGTGGTGCTCGTTTTAGTAGAATTTATTCTACTTGATATGAATGGAGGATGTGGTAGGCACTGTGAACACGTCGTCATATCTATTTTGAATTCAGCCCGGCATAGCTTAGCTCCGCTTTTTACGTTTTTTTGTAGGGCAGCGTGGATAGTTAATCTTGTTTTGAGCTTGTTCTACCAACAGTAAAAAAAGAGGAATAGGCTCTGTTAGTGTTGCTGATACTGATCCACGTTAACAAAGCAAAATTACCATTTTTCTCACAGGATCCCTTTGAAAAGAAATGTGTCTTATGGATCTATGTATGTATGTATGTATGGGTATTTATATTGCACGCTAATAAAAAGCAAAACTTGACCATTGAGTATAGCTCTTTGAGAAATATTAAAGTACCCTTGTACATTTAAAGTATCTACGTATGATTTCAAAAATAATTTAGTTTGGTTGAGCACGGAGCTATATATAGTGGACCACTTTTGTAGGAAAAGGGAACCCATACATTACTTGCAATTTTTGCACTAATAAATATAATGTATGTGTGTACATATCGTCTACAAGTTGACTGCTGACTGAATGGGCACTTGCCCAAGTAGCCATTCAACCAACTTGGAATTGGTGTTGCATGTTACAAGCTCCACCAAATTCTACTTTCTCTGCCCTTATTTCTTCATCTCCCTCCCTGTTCCTCTTGTGTTTTAACAAAATTCTGCAATAAAAATTTAGAAATGTATGTATAAAGCTTTACATGGACGTTGCAAGAGAAAAGAGAAAGTTTTGTAAGAAAGGAAGAGCAGGAGTAGTATTAATATATGTAGTTCATGCAAATCTTTGCAAAACATTGATATAGCGGCTTAGAGGTTGCAATGAAACTATGTATCCATATAAGTAAGTTTTATGCTTCTGAGCAAATGAAGCTAGTTTTAAATGAACTATTTCCACTGATGAACGGCTGAAGAAATGACTGACTGACTGAGTCATTCAGTGCGCTTATTCCGTTCAAACATTTATTCTCTCCATAAAATGCATAGTTTGGCTATACAAAACAGCTACTCAGTTATTTAAAATTATGCAGTAGAAGGCGTGTATGTGTGAGCATTATACATAAAAAGTGTTTATACACGTAGTATATATATGGGGAAGGATTCGCTGGACTGAGATTAGCTGAGATTGCCAGTGTGCGAGGTTGGAATAAAGGATGAATTAAGTCCATTAGCTCACCATTGAATGCATAATATTTGCTTTTACGCTGGCGCATCCTTGATTTGATAGAGGATAGTTTGGTGCGCCTAGTTGTACAGTCTTCAAAAAAACGGTTTAATACAATTGCTACTTTTTTTGCTGAATGTATCTTTTTTGGCAAGAATCTAGAAATAGGCGAGCACTTTCTATGCATAGAATGCTTCCCGTAACACCATACTTGTGAGTGGCGTCAACCAACGCAAATAAAATAGACTTTGGCTGGTGAAAGTTGAATTGAGCCAAAGGGTTCATACAGCGCCAGGAATGTAATGCTTGCATACATGCATTTCTGTACATTATTCGCTAATACCAACTGGAACTTTACAGTTTCATGGAGTCCAGTCCTACTAACTAACCATGCCCTAACAGGGTCCACTCTAGTATAAACATATTTATAGAATGCATGACAGAGCCGTAGGTAGTTATATTCAAAGTTGGGTAACTATTGTAGTCACTAAAATAGTGTAACGGCAAAAGGCTCCCAGAGAAGGAACGGGATCGACGGGAAGCCATTATCATTAAATTGCATTTTAAAATTAGATTTATTGAACGCAATGAAAAAGCCACAGTTTTACGTACTTTCACAAGTGCCTGCCTAAGATTGGACATAATGTTTAGCTTTAATAAATGAAACGAAGTGAAGGAAAGTAAAAAGGCACTTTTTTCAGGGTTCCATCTCCATTTCAACTTCTTAAATCGAACGTAATTCTTTTCCCCATCGTTCATTTACCGATTCCTCTATTTGCTCATCAGTGTCTGTTTCGTCCTTTCTAAAATGAAAAAAGAAGAGAATTTCTTTCGTTTGATTTGCTTGCTTGTCTGGTACATGCCGCGAGGAAAAAAAATCTTTATTTATCTTTCCACAAATTTACAATGGACGAAGCCCACCGATGCCCACACAGACAAGAGCATGCTGAATGCTGACATAAACGTACCATCTGTTTCACCACGCTAGTCCTTCATGCACAAAGCCTACTATGTAGCCTTTGCCAAATAAGGAAATGGCGCACACATATACAGAAACGAACTAGCTGTAATGGTCTATTATTTCGTGTCATTTTCTCCTGTTATCCTCTATTCATCTTCAAGTGAACCACATCATCAACGAATCTCTTCAACGAGAAAGCTTCGTGCACAACGTTTCAACATCAAAGAGGCAGGAAGAAACAGACGATGAGAATTAGTCCGGGAAAGAGAGAGAGAAAGATGAAAAGAAAAAAAATTAGAGGAAAGCAAACATTGTTTCAGAAGTGGGATACCACCTAATATGCCCTTTTCTCAGCCTGGCATCTCAGTGTGGCCTTGAAGAAAACTAAGATTAATTTGCAAATCTTACATGCTTCAAAATATTCTTTAAACAAGATTTTGCTCTTTCACCTAACGTATAATTTATCCTATGGATTTTGTATGGGAATATGGTGTAATCTTTATATTTGATCGATGTTGGTCTAGTTGACCTTCATTTTTACCTTGCTTGATCAAGTTATTGTTGTGTTGAAGAAGTAAGACTAGAAATGATTACGGAAAGTACATTTAATCATATCCGGATTTATTTTTAGATTTAGGATAATTCTTCCCTTACTATGAACAAGGTCTTCATAGAGTACCAAAACGGGTTTTATTTTTCTACTTGTATATTGCAGGGTGTAGGCGTTAGTTGTACAAACATTTATATGTTAAAATGTATATATTTTAAACTTCTTTTCACCAGTAGGCAGCTTCTTAGCGAAACTTAACTCGCCCTATTCATTTTTAAGGAATACCCAAGCCGTGATCAAAATAAACTCTGCCTTTTCACTTCCCGACTTTTTTTGCTCTCTCTCTCTTTAGAGTTTCTTCACGTTCTAAAAATTCTTACAATAGGCGGCCTTTGGAATCTTTCAATTACAAGACACAAGAAAATTTCTTCTAGCTCTTTCCCAGTCTAAAACTCCAAATGGGTTGTGCATTGCACAAGAAAGCAGGGCCTGAGTAAGGACACGAGAAAAGAAAAGGAAAATATATTGGTATGTGTACAAATATACAAAAGGATAAACAGGCGGCTGACCACAGAGGTACCAGAGTGAGAATGAAGATGCATTGCTTGCTTGAAGTTAGCAACTTTTCCTTACAGAAATTACAACAGCATAAGGCAAAGTTAGAATTGCTGGTAGAAAACCAAGATATGAAGCAAATGGCATATAATACGTTCTCATCTTTCTCTTTTTGTTTTTATATGTTCTGGTCTTGGTTGCTGATACCTGTCTTCACTCAATTCCCCTACACCTTATATTAGATGTAATAGAGTAAAGGGAAATCTTATTCAACGGAGGAGGAAGCATTTTAGGAAAGGAGTCTTTAGTACATATTATTAATAAAATAGTGGTGGGTTTGTATACATTCTGTGAAAATGAATGTATTTACAGTCTGCTACCCTAAAGTGAGTAATATTAGCAACAGTGGTGGTAGTGGCAGAGGCAGCAATGAAATCGTAGTAAAAATGACCCATATATCTCTTAGAAAACATTGTAGAAACCAGAGAGCCTCCAACAAGAGCTGCTAATGTCATATTATTTATATGACTGGTGGCCCTCGGCTAGAATTTAGAACAGCTCCTTAATCACAAGAATAGCTCCGTGTGTTCATTCTTTAAATAATATAGCATGGTGTGAGGAGAGAGGACGCACACAAGAAGCAACAGCAGATCCCCATCATCATCAGCAAGCATTGCCGACAAGCCACTCATATTCATAAATGGTGACTTTATAAGAAACATAACTTCATATATATATATGTGTATACAGGAAGAGGGCGGGAGAAAGTGCTGGAGAGAAAGCAGGAAAAAAAAGATACCAAATGTGAAAGTGTACATGACTTGAAAGTAATGTAGTTGTATATACATCTATAAAACATATTTGGATGGAGTTACATATATACTCTTAAAATTTACACACTCTACTTACATAAACCACGCCAAAGCCGAGACGTAACGGCATCTTAAATTAAACCGAATTATTTCATGCAAAAACAGTGCACTGTTAATTGCTTCATTTTAAATAATCGTACGTCACATTTTGAATTGTAAGTTTCAACCGAAATTATAAGTAATCGTTGAAAGTTAACCTTTTCATAATAACCCAGTAACCCTTACGCCCCCATTAAATAGCTTGAAATGGGTTGGGTAAATGAGTGGGTGGTAATTCGTTTGAATAATGAAATAGGTAATTATGTAGGTTTCTGGTGCAGTAGAGTGGATTGAACCAAACAGTGAAATTACAACCACATCACCTCACCCTTGCGTCATTCCACCTTGAACTCTTGATGCTCATTAGGTGGAAGAATTGGGCTGGTTTAGCTAAAAAGGAATTTTCGTTTGATGATGGAATTTGCAAGGAGAGGGCAACAAGGAAAACGTCATTGTCGAGAGAGTATTACATGAGCATTCCCACTTCAATGACCGTTTTGGTTAGCTAAGTTGGCAGTTGGTTGGAGCCCCAGCTTCAGAGCTCTAAAAACGCGTGAAAGAACCGACAAGTCTGCAGTATATGTTTGCTCTCATTTCATAGTCAATGTGTCAGTACTTGTTAATAATTGCAACGATTTTATGGCCAACCAGGTTTTAAAGTACGCACACATTCATCCATTTATCTTACTTTCGTAAATGTGTGCACAAAATCTACTACCGTATCTCCTCTTTTCATTCATGGGTCATCGTGCTTTCCCTGTTGGTGTGCAGGAGTGAGGTTTATATGAAGATATACATACCTGGTGCAAGAATTAAATCCCGGTAGAAGCGTTAGAAGAAGAAGAAACCTACATGGATGTTACTGGGATGAGCAAGAGGAACTACAGACGACGACAAAGTCTTAGAAAGCCTTGAACGCATGCATTATTAAATGTGAATTACACCAAGGCGTGAATTTAGGTTTCGCTTGTCGCTCTGGGAATGAAAGGAACGTTTCAAGTTTAAGCTCATCTTGTTACTTCCTCTTTCCTCGTAACAATCTTGACTCACTTCAGTGATTATTTCGCTTCATTTTCACAAGCTTGCTCACATGAAAACGAGCATATGCATACTAGTTTGGTTTAGTAATCTTTACAAATCGAGGACAGTTCTTTCCTCGTGTGAGGTGCTCCAAATAAAGTTGTCGACCCTGCTCGGGAACAAGTGCTGAAGTCACTCTGCTTTTTACGTTGATTACTAATGTATATTTTGTCGTGCAATAAACCATAAAAAGCTCAAGAGTAAAGGAAGCAATATAAATAAATTTTTAAAATCCATTGTATCAAACTTGATATCTTCACAGCTTTTTAGTGAACCCCTGATGTGCCTGTAGGGCCTACTTGTTAAAATGAATTTGGCAAATAAGGAACACAACAGAGTAACAGAATGACAAGTAAATTCAAAGGTAGTAAACTATTTAAGCGTTAGTTGGTTCTTAATGAAACATACTGTCAACTTTGATCAACTGGAAATTGAAGGATGCTTTAAGCTCTTTAAAGCACTACCTACTAAAAACTTGATTCTTCCTGGTGTGTAACAACAGGAATGGACGGAAGATATCATGTGTGCTTACGACATAATTATGCTGTGAAGCAAATAAACGATTCTCTAAATAGTTAGGGCAAATCAACGAATTGTAAACTTCTAACATGACGTTTTCAAGATTTTAGCATAAACGAAAACATCCAGTTAAAAATAAAATAAGGGAGTCAGGACAGAAACAGATCCTAGTTTAACTTTTAGCCAATCAAAACTTTGCAAGTTTTCACGTTAACACCGTTTTCTCATCAAAAAGTATTTCTAATATACATACGTGCTCAAATACATACATACATACATACATCTGTAACTTTCAATTACATATAAGGCATTTCATGTTTTATGTTGGTGAGGCACAGGAAGATGCATCAAACTTTCAAATACATAATTTGCATTTACACATATTTCTCAAGCGGAGAACAGCTTGAGTAAAGACGAAAACGGGGAAATCTCTGGAGTTTGAGTGATGCCAGTAATAGATATTTTAATGCCGCATCATCGGCCAAATTATATACTAGTAGAGTTATCAGATATCGATAGTTTTGTGGTCGCTCCACCAGAATCCGGCCTTCTTTGAACATAAAGCTGGACATTAAAGGGAAAATTATAGCAGGAAAATATGTTCCGCAATGGCTGGAACATCTGGGCTTCATGGGCACTTGATCCTGACATACTGTTTCCCGCAAACACACTTCCCATGATCAAAAATTTGATGCTTGCAGGTTGGCGATGCTGTGACACTCCAGCCACTGTTTGAGCTGCTATTCAATTTTATTATGTGAAATGTTTTCTCAGAGTCCATAGTACGTAGTTTTGCAAAAGAGCTGTTAAATCCTGAAACTTTAAATGTGTAACCACAAGTGATTTTCGGTTACAAGCTGTACTCTTTAAAGTTTTTAACTGTCAGCACGACAAATCAAAGTAATCAAAATATTTATACGATTTAACTCAGAGACGGCACCTTAAAAGAAACAAAAGTAAATAGCTTAAAAGTTGGAATTAAAAAGGATGGCTAACTAGGGTATTTGTCGTGCGTATGTATATAGGCGCAGAGTTGTGGGCTGAAAAGTAGGGAAATGAAAGAGGATAATATTATAATAAAATTGTTATATTGCCTCGATTTCTTTTAAAAATACATAATATTGCATATACAGACAAATTCAAAAGGATAAACACTCGACCCATTTTTCAAAGTAAAATTTGCACAAACATCACTGCTCTCTAGTATAGGTTACATGCAATCAGGCGTATCTTATTACAAAGATCTGGCGACGACTATTTCAGTATCCTCTTTGATATTGTAGTTAGATGAAAGGGAATCCTTCGATGCTCTCCTCTGACAGAGATAAAACATCACAACACGAACATTGCGTTGCGCAAATAACATGAATATATGCATTCCTACGATTTATTTATTTACACTTTGTATTATTCCTTTTTCCTTCATATCGAAGTCTTGTTAACTAGTTTGATATATTATGTATCTTGTCTTTGGAATGGATTGTGTCAACACGGATGTTTTCTTAGATCAATTCTTTGCAGTTTTTTGTGTCATGCTTACGTAAGGGAGTTTATAAAGACGTTGCACTTTGATCTAGATAATTGACTGAGTAGACATATATACTTATTGCCAGCATGTTTTACTCACATCCATATCTTATCTGTAACTCATCGTTGCCAACTATTTTTTGTACAAAATCAAACTACAAGATATACTTTCTAGGGTCTACTTTCATTATCCACTTCTGTAAAACTCCTCAACTCGTTTTTCTCACATCATTACCGTTTACCCTGGAATCTATACATGTTCTAGTTTTTCTGTTGACAATGCATGATTAAAATGAGCCCCAATGACAGTTTTGCAGTTTTGCATGCAAATTAGGTATAAAACTGGCAAGGGCCATGAGTTAAACAATACCACCAAACTTTCTCCCTACCTTACGGCTACTATTTTCCAGAGGGACCTGTTTTGTATTTACCAAGCATTTTTTCATCACCTGCTGCATACTTGAGATTTTAATGTTTAGGAGAAAACGTGTGGTGGTGTAACGTACAAGTATATTCGGAGGTTATTATGCTGGATGGAGGTAGGAATACGGAGCAGAGACATGTCTTAGATTACGAAAAATGTCATTTGCACATCACATACACATATCGAAGTACTTGTCACCACGCATCTCCTTCTTTACTGCTTTCACTCCCTGCCTTGTAAACATTCATATCAGTGGCAGAAAAAATCATCTTAGCCGTCATCTTCAACAGCAATAGAGGGGAAGCTGGTGTGCATCCAAGAAGTACAGAGCACATTATAATATGAATGATACGAGAAAATAAGTTGTTCTCTTTATATGTGGCATGTACAATGCATAATATTTTTGCCTGAGCTATTCTTAAATAGAATACATACTCACATATATAAAAAAACTAATACACTGATTCTACTCCTGCCATTCTGCTTTTTGTTCTGTTCAACTCCCATAGTGGTCACATCAGCAGCAGAGAAAGGAACTACACACACTTTGAGCATTTTTGCATGCGTGAGGTATACATAACGAGAGTGTTCCTCAAAAGACAGAAAAGCATCATGGCGTGATCCTCTTGAAAATCATGTATTATGTTGGAATCCATACTAAGCAATATTACTTAAGTCTGGATCAGAGCTCAGGACAACAACAAAAGAGAGAAAGAAGCTCTGGTTATAGCTGTGTGGTGGTAGTTGGAGTAAAACTCGGCAAATAAAAAGTGAGAGATTGCGGTGGTACGGGCCTAACATGATGTCTAAAGCAAGAAGCGTAAGCACTTACCGTTTTATTCCCTAAGCGATTGACACGACAACTGAGAAAGACGTCTGTCCCCATTTGCACTGTAAGGTTTGTGTTGATAGTCGCATTGCGGTCAAAGTAGGGAAGCGGTTCTAGTGTGTCCTTATCATAGTAATCATCTGGCCCTTCCTTCATCGGCTCATCTGCAAGTCAAGCAACAAAGTCCACAACATTCATCAGTCACAAGCGTTTCATATTATATTCATCCACTTTTCTCTTTCCCTTCGTATTCATATCATTTCTCATTCCTTTACCGTAATGACAACCATTTCTCCTCACGTAATATGCCCACCCAGACATCATAACAATGTATGATTTTTCATATACAGTCATGTACACAAAGTGATGTGTGTATCATTCAAATTTAAATTGAGCGTTTGTTCACAAAATATGAAAAACCGTTTGCAAAACGATGGTAAATATATATACACAACTAATTTGCCAAATTGATCACCGCCACTTTCTTTTATACTGTGTGTATGACATATTCCATCTGCAGGCATACGCAATTTGCGTTCAGTGCAAATACATTTTTGCTTTGTATTTTTAAATGAATCTGTATTAAAAAAATACGGCATGTCCTAATGAGATGCCGGAAAGTGGATAGCTCACAGAGGGCTAACAGAAAAAAATTGCTGAAGGGAGACAAATAATGTAATAATAGTTGCGGGCGTATTTCTTTTTGACAAAATTACCAATGCAACCGTAATATCATATTTCCTTTATTATTAATCCACACTAAGCCTTTAATGTAAAGTCACCAGATAAGGATGCTTGTTGAAGGACAATTTCAACTTTTTCTTTATAAATTTTAGACGAGCTTTCTCCAAACATAACATGTGCGTGTACGTGTTCCTTATCTGAAAACTTTTTTTCCGCGTCTTGGTGGAGACGATATCGAACCTAGGCTAGAAAAAAAAGATGCCCGAGGCATGTCGATATAAAATGAGATGAGAGGTTACATTCGTAGTGAACACGACTAACCCCCATTACTTTCAGAATACATATTTCACTAGCTTTAATGCATATATTATGTATGTCTAGCAATGAGTCTTAGAAAGGGTAGGATTTCTTGTAATACACAATTCAGTAGGAAATAGCATGCTTTTTATGTTCACTCAAACATACATACAATTATATATAAAAGTAGATGCTTGTAGTACAAAATCCTCAACTTTTTTTTACTTTTTACAGAGAAAAAATTCATTCCTTCCAGTGCGAACAAGGCTGTTTGCAAAATTTAGAAGAAAAAAACCGGAATACTATATTATATGCATCAGACGAATGCTGGGTTTGACTTGGTTAAAGCTGGAAGCATCCGATAACGCAGCCAAGATTTTGAGATCCAGGACTAAGAGCAAGTGACGGGAACCTCTTTGGGATTATCATAATGGTATGCTCATTATAGTGCTGCGAGGAAGGACAAGTGCAAGAAAGACTTTCTCTCTCGTCTACCTCCTACTTACCATCGCTCAGTGTGACTGCCAACCAACCAATTCTTCTACGTTTCTTTTCATCTCCCATTTGAAATCAGTTTAATGCAGAGAGATACATAAGATGCAAAATAGGGAGAATAGGAGCACATGACATTATATGGATTGAAAACGATTGGATGTGATGCATCTGCTACTGGCTTCCTAGCTTGCTGGAAAATATAAGGAAGTCCTACTCACATAAAAAGTAGAAAAATAAAGAAAACTACTTTTGTGTAGAAACTAGACTGTCGTATCCGGGGTATTTTCTTATAGAACCAGATTTTTTCTAACTTGTTCCTTTAACAAAAAAATGCATGCGTCTGACTCGCTCACAGAGTCCCTACAGGAGAATCTTAAAACAACAAGGACAATAACAATAATATTATAGTTTTTTAGCAGGAGCGCTAGCTGTAGCAATGCTTAATAACGGGATGAGAACGTCGGAAGTGGCATGCAGTCAAGTGGCAAATACACATGTATAGTTGGAAAGCAAAGTGCGACTCATCCCTTTTTCTGAAGCTCTCTCCTCACATCACCATCCTCTCGCTCTTTCCCTCTTTCTCATTTCCAGCAGACACCAGCAGTAGTAAACGAGATGGGTGGCCTGCGGACGTCAACAAACAGCCCATTTGCTGCTTAGGGCAAAATAATTATAGAACTAAATACGGATTTAAATGGTTCGCAGTTGGCATCTTCATCAATGCGAGTGAGTGCTTGACGGAGAAGAATGGTCTCCAACTCTGCTCGCTTTTCCATTTTACTTTGCCCGTTCCAAATCCAACGTCTGTCGTGGTTTGGATTGCCGACTTTGAGTTGTCAAGCAGCCCAATGAAACGAGCCTCTCAACACACATTCTTCCGTGCATCATGGAGACGTTGGTTTAGGAGCTTTTTCGGTGCGTAGTGTATGTATTTCCCTTGTCATATTATTATAATTCCGCTGTCCTTCCCATGCTTCTTCATGAAATTGTCCATGAAGCTCAAGTACGGAGAGAGAGATGTATACTTTTTGTATGCAAAAATGAATTCTTGGGTCTAAAAGAGCATGACGGCGTAGTGAAATACAGGTTTTTATGTCTTCAGCCCACAGATACCATCTCACTTTAAGGCTCATCACGTCCCCATAATACTGCATTATTAGTGCTCCAAAACTCACTCCAATTCGTACTAATACTTGCGTCTCTGTTACACACACACCATCCAAGTCTCAACTTTCACCAAGTGCAGGGTATTTCACTTTTCTAGACTTTTTGACTTTCACTCGCCTTGTTGGCTTTTCCCTGTAACGAGATGTGGAGAACAAAATCCTGTCATCGTATGTACCTATATTCAGTGATTATATAGATTTTTAAATAAATATATGTGTATATATCAACATGCTTCACGGTATGCCCTTTGTAACACATTTCCAAATGTTTGGTTCACTCTTCGGCTCTCCTCTACAAACTTATTGGAGGTTTTGTTGGCAAAGAGAGAGAGAAAGACTAGAAAGATGTAAAAACAGCATGAAAAGTAAAAAAAGTGAATGAGAGTAGACACGTTGCTGTTGCAGCTCCTGAATACATATAGGAAAATACATTAAGCCTTTCTTCTACTAATAACAGAAGGATGTAGAGAGCGAGATTTTAATTTCCGCCCAGAAAATATCCGAAGGTGGTTCTTTTACTTCCCTCATGTGAAATGAGTGTAGGCGAACTGGCACATCCACCAAGTGAAACTAGGATGGAACCACTGTTGCTGAGTTGCTTACAATTCTAATTGTTTTGTGTCCGCTGGTCTACTTGTCTGTTGAAATACAGAGAGCATAATAGCCCAAGCTAGTTTTATACGAGTGAGGATTATACAAGTTTTTGTAAGGTTTTTGCTTTACTACAGGCCTACTTTTAAATGTTCCTAAATACATTATCATACTATGGAGTACTTACGCACACACAATCATCGTTTCAAAGAACTATTGCCAGAGAAAGAAAGGAATGAGGGAAAGAGAGAGAAAGAGGATAAAGGACAAGGGCCCGCTTTAATGTAATAGCAACAAAGTAATGTAATATCATCATCAGCTTTTAAGCTTTTAGCCAAAAATCCAACATGAAAAAATGAAACATCTTTTCTGAAGGGGAAAGAGGCAGGCAGCATGTATTTTCTACTTCAAGTAGCTTATTTTTGAGATGTTTCCACAAAGTACAAACTCACAAGGGCAGATAAAGGCAGTAAGAGCAACGGTAGAAAAGCCAACACCCACCACTCCTCTCCTCACCAGCACAAAAAAACGAACTTTTTTTTGAACAACGATTCCTGTATGAAAAGAAGTGCCTTTAGTAGTGTGTATAATGGTTAAAAAGTGGTGGTATCACAAGGAACGCTTTTGTGCTTGAAATTGAACTGAAATTGAGAAATGAAGGGTAAAAAAGTTGGTTTTTACTTCCTCTTGATCTCTTCCCTCAACAAAAATGCGGCAGCATGTTATGCAACACACGGTTTCAGTTTATCACATCACCAACCAAGGCAATATAAACGGTGAAAGTACGCATAAAAACAAGGAACTACTACTTCTTGCCGACATGATCCTCCTCTATGAAGCAATAATGGGGTGTTACATATTACATGATAAAACGAATAAAATGCAAAGGCACGACAGCTCAAGTAGGGAGAAAAAGGAGACGGAGCGAGCGTACACAAAAACAGTAGCAGCTGCCACAAAATGATGATGGAAAATTGCCGACTTTTCTTCTGCGGTAGAAAAAGGACTTTCCAAGTCTCAGCAAGGGACTTACTCCTTTTAATACCGTGTGATACTGTGATATAATACGTCAGAGTTAGAGCGTTCTTTTCTTTCTTTGTGACTGTAATGGTAGGGGAGGTGTATAATGAGTGGATGAAAAACAGGCGTCTTCACTCATTTCATTTTTTCTTTTGTCTTTTTGAATCTCCACCATCCATGCACTTGCAACGTCTACCTTTTAAATGCTCTCCCTTTTCTCTTTCTCTGAGGTGATCCGTGCGTACAAAACCATTATACTCATTCTCAGGAGCAGGAGTAGTCGCTTTGGGTAATTATTCTTGAGAAATTTGTTCCTATCTTTTTCACGTAGACAGAAAAAAGACATGGTGAAGATGTGACAAGAGGGAAGAACAAGAGTTTTCAGTGTTGGGTGACGCTTGTGGTGTATGAGTGAGAGTGAAAGCCTACCGAAAATGTCTATCAAGGTATACATAAGAGAAACACAAGGGGATAACTAAGACATGGCTTTCTCTCTGCCTATCATGACTATATAGAATTAATATAATAATAATAAAAGCAATGCAATGTCAAATATACATGTCTACGCATGAAAATTTCCATTATGTTCTCAGGAAGTGAAAAGGGCTTTTCTAACAAAGCATACCTACTTTATGAATATTTGAGTCTACTTAACTACACTATAAGGTATTCATTACGTTATGGATGTGTTTGATATGTTGCATTAATGACAAAAGAACAATTGCCTCTAACAATACAAGCATATTTCTAGCTTTTTGTTTTCTCTAAAAAAATCGTTTCCTTTCAAGAGTGTCTCATTTCTTTCAAGCTGATGAATTTACTTAGACTTCTGGGCTTCCGCTGTAATTACATGTATGAAAGCGTCCAGTAGTGGTTCTTATTTAGGTTCACCTGAATAATCTAGGAGCTTCATCACCATAGCACAATACTCGTAAGCCAGTGACAGACACGGAAATAAAATATCTAAAAAATTCTTCAGCTCGCACTCACTACTCACTCTTTGTGTTTTGTATATTCAACCGTATACTGTCATGTCGTGAATGTATTAGAAAAGCAGATGCAGGCTTTATTCTCATAGCAACTCCTATCATTATCCTGCAAGCATCTATAAGGCATACATATAATATATGTGTCTATGTATTTGTATTAAGGTTTCTATATAAGCATGTAAAGGCTTTTTTGTGGGTTCTTCATTCACACCCTCTGCTATTCAAAATGAAAAATAGGAAAAAGTAGCACGTCCAATACCACCGTTGACTTGAATGTTTCGCACTGCCTTGAGCTTTCATATCTTTATATTAGATGCAGGATCAAGTTTTCACTCCTTCAGTTCAACCAAACAAGAAAGAGTTCCGTCTGGAGTGTATATCTTACTCACTTACTTTTCATTTAAAATTGGACACTTTAGTTTCTTCCCTACATCATTGTTTATATATCTTTTGGAAAGCTCTTACAATGGGTATATATTGTTTGTATTTTGTTTTCAATTTTCCCATACTCTTCCCATACAATGCAATGACAACTCAAAATAAGTATTTTGGCGAATTCCATATTTGATTTATTTATGCATTGCCGGGATCCTGTTTGTAGCCAATTTGTCTAATAAGAGAATTTTACACGCAAACTTGGCAGAATTGTTAGTTGTACAGAGTTTCTTTATGTTTCAAAGATATGCCTTTGGCATATGCACCATTTCTGTACATAGCCTTTTTTATCGAGTTTGATTAATACTTAATAATTTTCTTAGTTAAATTTACTAGATTATTTAACCATAATTTATAGTTAATGTTTGGAATTTGCTCGCCTTCCATTCAAACTTGACTATTGCAACTATTACGCATTTCATTTGCCAAAACCAGCTTCGCCAAACCGTTTGGTATTTTATACCAGTGAGTACACCCGCTTACGTTCACTTGTCCATTTGTAAAAAATAAACTTAGCAGTGGAAAAATGTTTGGGGCTGTTTTTATAAAGCTCTCTAATTTGTACTAACGCTATTTCATTTCTTCCGCGTGAATAGCAAATAAATGTATTTTTCAGCAAAACTGCAGTAGCAGCAAAAATATGAGATGCCGTTCCATTTCCAACATATCTTCCATTTTTACAGTCAAACCCATAATGTACATTCTTTTTTTGCTGCTGCCCGTCACTTTTTCAGTTCCTTCAGCGATGGCAAATCAACGTTTGCAGTGGTGTCAGAACTATTTCTTATCTATCCCAGAAAAAATTAGGCGGAGTACACATAGTTGTATGTACTTCAGTTCTACTGCATGATCCTAAGCATGCCACAAATCTTATAAGAAACCTCAGTAAACTAGCTTAATATATTGCGTCAATGTGAGCCTCTAACATTTTAAGACAGTAAAAGTAGTAGTAAGTCTTGTAGTCGCAGTTTGCGGGAGTTTTCCCCTTTCTTATTTCTCTAAAATATTTTTTGTTGTAAAAGTAACATTTCTTTGTTACTTTGTCTCCCTCTCATCTTTTCCTTCCTTCCTTCCCATACTCTACAACTGTTTTTGATGCTCATGTAGAAAGTGCACATGGCGTCAGAAATAATGAATGACATTGCTACAATAATTCATGCGCTTAGGTATATAAAGTCATAAGTACATGTAAACAACTTGCAACTAGATATTATAAAAATAGTATTCATTTGCGAATTTTGTTGCTCAAATTGTGGTTTAGCATAGGCGCTTTATGTGTAAGCAAAGCATTCAATTTTAAGCTGTTTCTTATTCAGTTCAGCTTTATTTAGAGTCACACGGTAAAGAAAACATGTTTTTGTAGCTGGTTATATTTTCTGCATTGTTCTTTCTGTGTAAGCTATGAATTACCTTTGAATGTTATCACATTATACAGAGATAAGACGACATAGATTTACAGTCGGTCACCTAGGATAAACACTTATGAAAACTGTAGGCTTCCTTTAATGAAAATGCATTCAAGTTCCTCGTCCTCATTTACATTTTCAAACAGAAGCATAAAAAGTTAGAAGCTATGGATATAAAACGGAAGCATCAAGTGAAACTTTAGCTGGGTTTCTAAAAATAAAAGATTTTTGCACAGTATAGCTTTGCTCCTCAGTTTCACCATGCCTATGTTGGATGACTGCAGAGGCAAAGGGTGGAAGATCAACCAAACTCAGGCATGTTTTTGCACCAACACCTTTTCTCCTCTTTTCTCTTCCTTGTTAGTTATAGCTTTGCTCCTCAGTTTCACCATGCCTATGTTGGATGACTGCAGAGGCAAAGGGTGGAAGATCAACCAAACTCAGGCATGTTTTTGCACCAACACCTTTTCTCCTCTTTTCTCTTCTTGTTAGTTTTCGTCGTGACATTCATATCCAACTTTAACTTTCTCCATCCCATTGTTACTTTAGGAACAAGAAAGCTAGACTTTTGCACCAGTTTTCTACTTTTACTTTTGTATTTTGTAGTTGAGCGACTTGGGGCTTCCCTCATGTTAACAAAAAAAGTGGAAAGCACAATGTGTATGTATTTATGTACGCTTCGGGAGCGTCTTACATTTTTTCGCTTGAAAACTCCTGTATTTGGTTTACACAGCAAATACCATTTACTTAGATATTTAAGCAAAGGTGTGTTGACTAAAAAAGGAGAAAACTGGTGAAAGCAAGATGGTTTACGCAAGAAAGTTTGGATGCAACATAAAGTAGTTTCTGTATTCCAAAGTAAACTGAAATGTGGTATGTATAACAAACGTGTAGAAGCACCTCTCTACTAAAGGTTCTGAGTGTGTGGGGACATGTAACTTTATTGGCCGACAAAACGTATAACTGAAAACAATCTGGGATCCAAACATATAAGAACCAAAGTTATGTACAAAACCTAAGCTAAAATCTAAAACAACGCACCACATAATATCGTCCTAAACTCATGTTATTCATAGTCCATGTTTGTAAATTTTCTTCGTAGTATTTCTTAAAAATAGTAACCTAAAAATATTCATAAAAATTATCAAGGCTTGCTATGTTGGAAGAAATAAATTGGGGATTCTAATTACTCCTTTTCAATTAACTAATTGAAGGAATTACTATAATTATATGGAACATGTTAGTATGTTTATAGTTTTAATTGTCTACACTGATAAATACCAAATTATATATTTCATGTTAAGAATTTATATGTTTTGACGACAAATCATCTCTCAGTGTCTACAAGTATGTAGCTATGTATGTAAAAATAGTTTTCATGCTAGAGGAATTTACTTTGACTCAGTAAAATGTGGTTTTGGTTTCTCATCCTTATTTTTTCAACAAGAAACACCAAGACATCGGCACAGACACATGCTGTTACCATTGCTAAAGTTTTAGCTCCTTTCTCTGTTTATTTTCTTCCGTTTCTCTTTACAATTCCTGGCCCTCCGCTATTGTTATTGAAAGATATACAATATTGCCAAGGACTTCTTTCCACTGATGGTACTTTTCATTCCTATAGACATGTGTATGTTTATAAAAGCATATGATCATTTCACTTGATCTCCGACGATCCCTTTGAATCAGATTCTCTGGACTTATGTGCTCGCTCAATGTGTTATTTCTCCATTCCTGGGTTTTCAGGAAAG
Organism: Orchesellides sinensis; assembly: GCA_027744375.1. Taxonomy (NCBI): domain Eukaryota; kingdom Metazoa; phylum Arthropoda; class Collembola; order Entomobryomorpha; family Orchesellidae; genus Orchesellides; species Orchesellides sinensis. Next base: position 910 of record JAHZNG010001340.1, on the reverse strand, counting down.
GGAAAGTCATGTCTTTCGTTGAAAACAAGTCAAATAGGAGTGTAAACCCTAAGCTCATACTCTCAGAGATTTAAAACTGCACTGGTGTAATGTAACTACCATATTGGTACTACACCCACATAACTTGTGTACACACGCACACAAGTACATACTCTCCATACACATAAGGTGTACCATCCTTAGTGTTGTATACATATAGTGTCTTTTGAAAAATAGAAAGTGAATGAATTCGAGGTTAGCAGATCCTAAGAAGCTTTCATGACATGTTTAGTCTTTCTTCTATCTATTTACAACTGGATTACTGCATGTAGTCAGTCGCATGTAACCACTAAAGTGCTTTAGAATTTATTTAGTACTTTCCCCAACAAGATTATCCTCATGCCACATTTTTTCGTTATTTTATTGGCTTTCCCTTCCCTGTGTCCTTTCTATACTATGAAGACTACCATTTTTTCTAGGACACTTCAGCGCACAACACCTTAAGCCGAAAGCTCAACTAGGTCAGAAAATATTGCCTATCACAAAACCTATTTACATAGTGTAGAACTTACATAGGATAAAAATTATACAAACACTAATTCCCTTAGATCATCACCAATCACCTAAACAATTGTCCTCTACGCACTTTTTATCAGAATAACACGTTTTTGACGTGTGCAAATAATAAAATTTTCCGTATGAATAATGTAGAAAACATACTGTTTTTATGCCCTGTTGTATGGAACTGTATAGAGGCGTGGGTTGACATCTAATCAACGTACATTTATTCTCGTTTGAAAATCATTTCCGTAAAAACAACTCGTAATATAAACTATTGAATTTAAGGTGTATCATGTTTAAAGATTTTACTAATTTGCTCCATGTTATTCCTGTCTTCTACGCAGTTGTTCATCAGGTATTCATTGAATAT